>JAQBSW010007061.1:0-27500 GCA_029291075.1 Eudiplozoon nipponicum
CCCATGTAGTGTGGTGTCTGTTCAGTTATGACAGATTGTGGATGGTTAGTTGGTACTTTGAGTCTAAATGGATGCCAAATGAACTCCACCTAAAGGAAACATAGACTAACCAGGTTACATTAGTTAGTATTTAACTGAAAATTGTATTTGGTGTAGTGTGCGTCAGGATGGCTCAGTGGTTAGAGAACCAGGTTCCGAAGCAGACGTGCCCAGATTCGAGTCCTGTCCGCGGCAAATTCTGGCCAGTACATGATGAGTTCCCAACAAGGGTGAAATTTCTAAGTTTCGTACCTCTTAGACCACATATTGATGAATTCATACCATTTGGTTGAGATCGTCGATAAATGAAATCAATAGATTGTACCTGCTGTCAATCTACACAATATACCATTTTCAGTGTTCCATGATTGATAGCTCGATAGTATTAGCAGGAAGTAAATTGATGATAAGACATGTTATGGAGATGATAAACACATCTGTCTTCTAAAAAGTTAGTATTTATAAAAGAATTGTATAAAAAAATTAGGTGTTCCGATAGAACAACCACTGTCAGATCCAATATTAAATATCTTCATGCATTACATGGAGAAAATACTCTTAGATATGACAGGCCTAGATCCAAAAATGTACGTACGATTCTTGAATTACATATTAGTTATTTGAAAGCATGGAGAGGATGAGCTGATAAACTTCTTAAACTTAGCAAATCAGGTGAGCGGACTGAAATTTACGATTGAAAATTAATAATGTTGTGAATTACCAATTCTGGATGCCAAATTAATTAGAAATGTTACAAAATTGGAACGAGAAGTTTATAGGAAACGTATTTGCTCAGGTATCCATTTTAATTTCAAGTCAAATCATCCCTATAGAATGAGAGTCACTATCTATCGATGACATCTAGAAGCTTAATATTAGCAAATACAAAACATAGGAAGTTTGAATTAGGTAGACTGCTAGAAACAATCAGTTTTAATGAGTACTCCCTAAAGTTAATAGAAGCTACTATGACAAATGCCATAAGTAAATTTAATCATAATTGGAAGTACGTGAAGTCAAATAAATCGAATGAGTATTTAGAGGGTCATGGTAATACCTGACTTAAAACTGAGTAGGAAAATAAAAACGGCAGCATTGTAATACGATATATGTATTATTCTAAAGCAGACCCTTACCCTAGGCACTAAATTTCCCAAATAAAAGAATAAAATTAAACCTTGTATGAATTTCCATGCAACGACTGCAACCTTATGTATGTTGATGAAACCATGGGCTCAATTATGGTAAGAAGAGGAGAATTTAGAACCGCATGCAAATAATGTCATGTTAATAGATCAGATCTCACTACCCATAGAGTAGAGACAGGACACAAAGTTATTTTTATGGTTGCAGACACATCAATTTGTGGTCGTTGTAGATCGACGAGATTGTTTAGCGCATCCATCGAAATGAAATCGAGAAATGACAAAATGAATAAAACAGCCAAAGCAAAATCACTAGGATTGATTCGGAATGCAGCATCAAATAATTGTAGGAAACGAAGTTTGCACGTATCAGAATTCGACAATCCGTCAAGTAAAAGTATAAGGACGTTGGATTGCCATTAACTTCCAGAGGGCGAAGCTGAGTAATGAAATATCCATTAATTTATCCTACAATTTCATCCTTGCTTATTTGTCATCTCATTTTATCTATTAATTTAGGTTCTTGATGTACTGCAGCACTTTTTAATAAACATTTATGTTTCTTTGCTTTTTTAAAAAAACCAGTTCTCTTTACACTATTTGTATAATCTTCTTTTAGTAAGAAATGTTCGAATTTCTTGTATGGCCTCTATTTTACTGGCTACGTTTCGGAACATAATTTCGCGTTCCATCGTCAGGCCTCTAATCACATATATACACAGCACAATAGTCACAATAACAAAGAGTAAATTGACATTTATAAATTAAGTTTCGTTTGCATGCGTGATAAATGTGCAGTAAATTTTATGTAATTGATTACTATTCAGTTCTAAACCAACTCGCACAAACAATGGCGTAGCGCACGCTTATCAAGTGAATGCTCATACTTTGTTAAATCATTGTAATTTCGTTTGGATGAGTGTACACTTGCCGAAAATGAGTACTTCTCAATCCAAAACAAACGACAGAACATACACACAGACTTGGCGCACGCTTATAAAGTGAATAGTCATACTTTGTTAGATCATTGTCATTTCATTTTTATGAGAGTACACTTGCCGTAACTGAGTTCTTCTCAATCCAAAACAAACAAGAGCACATACACACGTACGGGGTGCTTGTTTATCAAGTGAATAGTCATACGTTGTTAGATCATTGTAATTTCATTTGGATGAGTGTACACTTGTCCTGACTGAGTTCTTCTCAATCCAAAACAAACGAGAGTACATACACACAGATGTGGCGAACGTTCATCAAGTGAATAGTCATACGTTGTTAGATCATCGTAATGTCATTTTGATGGGTGTACTCTTGCCGTAACTGAGTTCTTCTGAATCCAAAACAAACAAGAGCACATACACACGTACGTGGTGCTTTTTTATCAAGTGAATAGTCATACGTTGTTAGATCATAGTAATTTCATTTGTGTTAGTGTACACTTGCGTAACTGAGTATTTCTCAAACCAAAACAAACGAAAGTACACACACAGACGTGAGGCACGTTTATCAAGTGAATATTTATACATTGTTAGATCATTGTAATTTCTTTTGGATGATTGTACACTAGCTGTAACTGTGTACTTCTCAATCAAAAACAAACGAGAGCACAAACACACAGGCCTGGCGAACGCTTATTTAGTGAATAGTCTGCTGGGGTTATTCAATCATGACTATTTCATTTCGATGAGTGTACACATGCACATTACACATAAAAAACACACACTTACCTAGTAAAAGCAAAGGTATGCATAATAAATCTAGAAATAAGCATAAATGGAATAGTTCAAACTAAATATACCACTTGGTTTAATGGTTGTCAAACTGTTTGTGGGACTTGCTTCCCTTTGAAAAAGGCTTCAGAAATCGGAAGCCTAAATATGCGGAGTAAAATTTAAAACAGTGAATGCCAACACCTTGTTGGGCACAACAAGTATCAGGTAATTCCACAAAATGTTATCGGGTTTATGTAATTTTATTACACCATACACTCTGGGTGCGACATTATTGCTTAGAATGTTACCATGATTCTGATCAAATTTTCAGTTAGTAATCATATCATCAAGCCATAATTTCAATTCTCATTGTAATCAATCAATTGGGTCTTTACATGTTTTAGTTTGTGCTTCCGTTTTTCCATCTTAACATTACAATACCAGAACCATGGCTCTTACACTGTTTGCTTTTAAATATATAACACAGATCAGGTTATTTTGATATATCCTGTTTCATTTAGGCAATATAATATTGCTTTTTATTTGAAGACGATGGCTTGAGGTGATAAATATATTTTTTTAATATTTCTTTTGGGTGATCGGTGTTAAACCAATTCAAAATAAATGAAGTATCTTTTTTAAAAATTTCTCTTATTAACACTTTTCTGTGACACAAAATCTAAATTTGGTCCATTTTTCATATTTTCGTGTGTTAACATAATTTTGTATAACAAAAATTCAAATAGAAATTTATCTTTATCTGAGAGGCATTGCGTCGTTATATCGGTCAATGTAATTATCTCCTTTCCTGGTTATTTCTCAATACAGATAGCCATGCTTAAGCGAAACTTAAACAATTCAACAATCATCGATTGCACGGGTGGTGGTTACAATTCTTTAAATCAAATTTGCGAACTTGAAGTAAGCACTAATTTTATTGCATTAAACCCGTCGTCGATCAATATAGCAAAACTACCGCCAGTCGCATGCACTGGCGCGTTTCGAACTTCCATGAGCATCATCAGAGTACGACAGCAAACCGACCAGCGAGAATTATACCGCAATGCATATATATATATATATATATATATATATATATATATATGAAAGCAAAATTATACGGCTCTGACATCTGATAGTCTCGCATAAATTATACTTGCCTGGAAATGTTGGCTGCATTAATTCCATGCATAAAGTTCATTTTCGTGAATTTAAAATTGTACACCCGACATTTACAGTCAAGTACAATGTATGCGAGACAACCAGAGGTGAGAGTCGTTTATCTAATTTATCTTTCCATATATACGCATTGCGGTTTAATTCTCGCTAACCAGTTTGCCGTCGTGTTCTGATGATGATCATAGAAGGTCGAAACGCGTCAGTGCGTGCGATTGGCGGTAGTTTTGTTATGTTGTTTGACAACTGGTTAAATAGAATTGTGTTGGTGTTTACTTCAAGCTCGCAAACTTGATTTAAAGAATTAGTCAATTCGTTTGCATTATATCGTATTTTGAGATATATTTGCTTCATAGCAAGTTACCGTTACGCTTACCTTATTTACGATAAAATTCTCCAACTTTCTACAATGCCCAATCCTGGTCATATCCTCGAAAATTTTGAAAACACTAAGTGAAGTAACAAAACGTCAGTTCAACCATTAAAATCTATTGCTATAACGACAGTGATTTTCAGTATATAAATGAACAAAGTGTAGGCGACTGGTCCCTTTGATCGTAATATTTTATTTTATTTTACTTTAAACATGAAGGAATAATGTTTCGCGATAAAATAGATTTAAAATAAAGGTTTATTTTCAAATATCCTGCGGTCATTTACTTTGTGATACCGTTATCATTAAATCAAAAGATCGTTCTATTTTTACTTGCGCAACAAAAACGAAGTATAGCACAAATTATTGCAAGATTGGTGTGGAGAAATAATCTTCTCATATTTTTTCGCAAAATCATCCATATTGTCAATTGGAAGAGATTTAACACGTGTGGAGGACTGATGAAATGTGCTTTTGGTAGCCAGTGAGTTATTTACAAAAGAGAAGAAGTGCAAGAATTCTCAAGCAGTCGCGATACTAATGACCGGAAAATCAATAGCCACAACGGAAATATGCCGAAATACCTAAAGCCAAGGTCACACCGGAAACATAGATTACTATTCTCCATTTATAAATAACTTATTTCATTTGCATATATAACTAAACTTTGACGAGATATTTTTAACCGCTTAATACGCGTAAATATTCATAAATATTGTATCTATTTAACAATATTTGTTATTCTAATATTCAATTATTGATTGTGCTGGTAGTAATAAAAATATTTTAACCAATTTGGCAGAATTTGAACAAACAACACTCACATTTTACAAAATATTCGCCAAAATAATAAGTTCTGTCCTTTAGTTGGTGGTTAAAACTATTAGATTGGCGTTTATTTTATGTACGCCGACTTGGTTTACATTAAACTGATAAATGACAAATCGAAGCTTCATCTACATTAACAGGAAAATCTCGTGGGTACACACGTATTGGCCGACTGGATACAAGTACATAGAGTATTTTCTCTAGGTCGTTCTCTTTAATGTTACCCAAAAGAATTGATCCATACAAAAAGGATTCATACCTATTTATTAAATATTGACGCGCGAAATGACATTCTGCTCATATTAAAAAATTAAATTTGGAGTAATTTTGTTTAATATTACATTGTTCTTCACAGAGTAAAAACAAAAGAATATTCAACGATTGGCTTCCATTTCAAGAACAGATGGATTAATCAATAACACTATTCAAATCGTTTACTCAAATCAAGGTTACGATCTTGATGTACCTTGTGGTTTTCAAATCAGAACGAAAATACAATTTAAGTATTTTAAGCCAATCTCCTAAACACGCTAAAATTTTCGATTACTGCAATGAATTTTCGTATGATAACTGTTTATGTGCATTGGATAAAATTAAAGAGTATCGTAATTTAGAAATGTGGCATTTTATGGCACTAGCGTTGTCACATTTTGCTTGGCGTATTTCACCTGTGAAACTCTTGTACGCGCTTCATCACAAATCAAACAGTTCTCACTACATATCATTCTGAGCAACAACAACAAGAGCATATAAAGCGATATCGTATAGTTGCTGCTACAATAATCCCTTTGAATTTAGATTTCGCATAAATATAGTAGAAAAGCTACCTTTGTTTTGCATCAAATGTTTGAAACGTTAATTCTCTATTAGATTCGTCCATTTTTTTTGCATATTGCATACTGGCAGGCTTCTATTATATATGTTTTCAATATAAATAAAACGCAGCCCAAGATAGAAGTTTGATCATCTCCCCAACAATCGATGATTGTTTAATCATATCCTTTACGTTGGAAATGTAAGGCAGATAGTTTATTTCGACATGGTTAACTACCTGAAGATCTCCATTGTCTTTCTATGGTCTGTCATTGTTTATTAGATACTAAGCCACCTGGAGAAATGATATTGTATTAAAGTATAGTGGCTGGATTTTATTACATCTTTGTTGCCATTATAAACTAAAAATTGTTTCAGCCATCAAGTGCAATTCATCATGTAGACCCGTCGCGTTCTTATAAGGTACTTACAACGTACATACCTAATAGACTTAACCTGTTTACTCGATTAACTGCTTTTGCTGTATCAGTCATTGCTTAATTTAAACTGAAAAATAGGTATAAACAAAGTCCCGCCTTCCATTTTCAAGTAACCGTCGTTTTTCAAAATGTAATTTTGTCTGTTCGTTAATAACAGATCTGGAAGCCTCTGTTTGAAAATTTAAGTACAAAATGATGCCAATGGTATTTACCTAAACAAAGGACTGACACAAAAAGATAAATTTGTATATAAATGAAAATTGCATTAAGAACGTGGCTTGTGTACGGCATTAGCTGATTTGTATGACTAGATAAAATGTGCTTCGCTTTGAGATTGAGTCGCGGCGATATTAACAAGTACTTGATGAGTGCCAAATGAGATTGAATCTGAAAGATTTGATAAATTTCACATGCTACCTTATGAAATGGTTAGTTTCAAACAAACGAAAGTTTATATATGACTGGAAACTACCTTTAGTGCGCGGTATGAGTGACACTAACGATAAATTTGACACTAAAAATAAAAAAGTGCCACGACAAATTTTCGCAAAGACTGTGTTTAATTTATGTCTTAAAATAAAAAATGTACATGTAAATAATATTTCACGTTAAACAATGGAGACGTGTGGTTTTAAGTTATGCTTAGTCAAATTTAAAAGATTCGGTTATTTGCTATGGTACAGTAAGTCTTCCAATACAACTAGAATAATCAAATAATGTTCGTGTTTTATTTAGAGCATTTTTCTTGTGATATATTTCACGAGATTTAGAATTGGTTTGGAAAATTATTTTTTTAATTAACTGGGCAAAGTTTAAAATTTTTAAATCATGCAATGTGTGCATCCATATAGATTAAGCAGTCTGGATTGAAACTACCTGATCTGCGTTTTGACTAACACAGGCTGGATCCCAGTTATTTTGTTTCTTCAAAAATTTCGATATCTTTTGGTGGATGACTTCCTAAGTTCATTCGTCATCACAAGTTTTGAAAAACAAACATTTCGTGTTGAGTGAAATGAAGCAGACATCCGCCAAAGTATGTCGAAATATTTTGAATAAACAAAGCAATTGGAAGTCAGGCGCATGAAAAGTTTAAGTTGTGTTTTTTGTTGGACACAGAATATGCAATAGAATGGGGATCCTAACACATATTCGCATAAATTAATCCAACAAAATTTGTATATCTAATCTGTTAAATTTTTGATAGCTTGGATGCTATCATCAGCCAGCCTAAATACTGGAACAAACCTTTGAAATATAAAACAGAAGTAAAGCTTTTTTATTGATTTTAAAACGAAAGTTAACGGTGCTTGGATGAACACAAATTCTATTTTAAAACAACCACAAATTTGAGGTAAATAAGCTAAAACAACTACCGCTTTATTAATGACTGATTAATTAAATATCTAAAGAAATTCAATTGTTAATGCCCTAATTTTGCGCTAAAATTAAAACAGATGGTGATAAACATTTTGATAAGCCAATCCGTTCAGCACCACCAGATTTGACAGATACACAACGCACAAACGCGGAGGATCGCAGAGGCTGCTCATTTGGCAAAATACACCAAATTTGTATGCACTCGAAGAAGATAAAGTCGTTTATATACGGGCAACGAGAAAACCAAAGAATAATAAGTCAATACTCGTCAGATGAAATTCGCCTAAATAAGCGTAAATCCATGTATATTAAATATGTTGATGCAAAAAACGAGTGTTCTGATGACCATTGCACGCGCCACGTCGATTCTAACATAAATCAGGCAGGCGAATTTGAATTTCGTGCGGATAGTAATAGTGTTTATGCGAGTGATGACGATGTGAACAGCCAAGATGCTAGTCAAGGTTATAAGAATAGTAAAAATGAAGACACTATTGATGGTGATGATGATAATGATGATGATGACGATGATGATGATGATGATGATGATGATGATGACGATGATGATGATGATGATGATGATGACGACGATGATGATGATGATGATAAAGTTGATGAAGATGCTGATGACGAAGACGATGATGACGAAGATGATGATAACGAAGATGATGACGAAAGTGATGATGATAGTGAAAATGATGACAATGAAGATGGTGACGAAGATGATGATGACGGCGAAGATGATGATGACGAAGATGACGATAGCGAGGAGGATGATAATGAAGATGATGACAGCGGAGAGGAGGATGACGAAGACGACGACAATGAAGATGATGTGAATGAGGAAGATGATAATAAAGAAACTTATGCGAAAACTTCTACTGACGATGGTGATGATGACAGTAAACTTCTGCAAACTTCTAATACTTCTAAGGAGAAATCTTCATAATAATGGAGAAATCGATGATGATAATGACTATGGTGATGATCATGTTGGTGATAATAATAATAATAATAATAATAATAATATTAATAATAATAATAATAATAATAATAATAATAATAATAATAATAATAATAATAATAAACATAAAACAATTCGATTTCGATCATTTTTCGGAAGACAATGCTGAGGATGATAACGAGGTTTGCTATGATGGATGACAATGTTGACAAAAATGCGTCAATTAACATGAAAAAAAACTGCGGATTGTGATACTGATAATGATAACAATAGTTATGAAAGCAATAATAATTTAGTTTATGATCTGGATTTTGTTTCAGAAGATTTGTACTACATAAATGTTGATAATTATGCCACTATTATTAACAATTATGAAATTTGTGCTAATGGAATTAGTCTTTAGCTTAATGTAATGAAAAAGAAATAGGTCCAATATCTATTGAGCTTCTGTGACTGCTAATAGTGTAGTTGACAACAATAACAAAAAACAAATAGCAATAAAAGTAACATTTAAACAATGTAGTTTTAATTACAGTTCGAAACCAAATGACACAGAAATAGGAAATTTCGATAATATTGAAATTTAAAATTTTCGTCGACGTTGCCAAAAACATTCTTGCGACAAAAATGTCATAAAAATGTGTTTCAGAATAATTTAATCAAACCAATTAAGGTAGAGAGTTTTACAAATCTAAATATTAGTATTAGAAATTGTAACAACCATTCTCCTGTCTAAATTAAATAATGAGGAATTGATTAAGTTTATGAGTCTCCCGATCATGAACACATATGGTAAATCTGATATATATATATATATATATATATATATATATATATATATTACTATTATATTACTTATGAGGATGAAAAAACATTAAAAAATGAGGACTTTATATATATATATATGCTATATATATATTTATATCAAGTTGTAAGTTCTAAAGACACATTTATTATTCATTCACAATTATGTTTGTTTTATTGTTTGTATAAAATTGCATTATTAAATCCCATACCTTCGTCAGCAAAACAAATCATGAACGATATTTTCTGAAATAATTATATAGTATATTCTTCATAATCTGCCATGGATAGTATAAAAAATATCTTATTTACTAACGTAAGTTAAATGTCGATTGCTTCCTTGTGGATTGCATATAGGTAGTCTGTGCATATAAGGTAGTTTACGATGGTGGAACACCGGAATTCAGGTTATTTAACGCATTAGAATTCTTGATATAAGTTCCTGACTCATTTATAACTTAAATATGTCAGTATAAACTAAGAATTGTATAGTGTAGAAAAGGTAAATTATCCTGTCCGCGGCAAATTCTGGCAAGTACGTGATGAGTTCCCAATAAGAACGAAATCGGTCTACTGGATGAATTGCATTTTCTACACTATACAATTCTTAGTTTCTACTGACATATGTAAGTAATTAATAATAGGTCAGGTGCTTATATCAAGATCGCAAACTTGATTACTTATAAATGTTATCACCGCCCGCGCAACCAATGTTCGTTTAATTACATTAGAATTCTGTCTGTGAAATAGGTATCGCTTCTCTTTTTGTTTTCCTTTTGATAAATCCCTTTTTATTTCATTAAATTTTGTACAACCGACAATTATGTTCAAATTTCGGGATTTTAAAAGAAAATCACTTTCTGTCTAGTGAATCAATTTCACTATATACTGAAAATATTGGTGTAGTGTTACTCGTGCTGTTGCTAGCATACAATAATTTGTTTGATTTTCTGGTGAAAAACTTTGATTGCTTACCTGCAAGCAATAGCTTTAATTTAGGTATTATTCTGGCATGCTTAAGGTTTAGCCCATAAAATGTCAGTCTAGCTAACTGCTACTAACTAAGGTTTGCTGCATTTGACATTGGCTGGCACACTTTGTAAGTGTTATGGCTTATTGAAAGAATTTATATTGAAACAGATTTTACCAGATCGTCTAATATATATATATATATATATATATATATATATATATATATATATATTTATGATGCAGGCCCAGCTTCACTACTGCGGGTTCTAAATTTGTAGGAAATTGTACCGTCCAATTGTCCCACATTCCTCATCAAAATATATTGTTGGTATAGGGTGTAATCCTAGCTCCTACCTCTGAGTCGCCAGTAAGCACAAAATTAATGTGCACATAATATCGTACTTATCCTTCATGCTGACTTTGCTTTATACCTTATACACCATTTCTGAATTAACTTCCAGCCATGTATGCATTAGCTTTGTGTAAGGCGCTCAATATTTCCTTCAATATCGGTAAAGTTATTTTCTGTAATATCTCACGAACATTGTTATTTCTAAGTAGTAAAACCTGGAAAAATGTTAAACGTCAATATCCAACTGCATCGAATTTGTTCTACATTTCGTCAGAAATTGAGCAGTGAAGTAGGAACAGACACTACTTTTTGACATGTTTTGGCAGTAATGATTTCAGAAATCAAAGCATCAGAGTAGGAAAGAGTTCATCCTGGCTGGATAGTCATATAGTCCAGTGGTGATAACGGTAATTTTGTCTCACTATGTATCATACCGTACGGACTCCAAGGCCAAAATATCCGGGCAGTTGCTAAAGCCTACGACTATAAGTTTATTTCTCCGCCAAAATCAGTCATCGTGAAAACCTTGCGAGTTTACATCCGTCTTACACAACATTTGTTTTGACCATTATTCTACAGACTTCGGAAAAAATAATATATATTTTATGAAATTGCATGCCTGTTTTAAAATCAAGCCTTAATCAAATACACAGATTTGATGAATATATCCGATGGGATTTAAATCGTCTCTGATTTGCTATTTTGGCTTCAGATTATATTAATTCGATCATCTGAACTATACATTTATTGGCTGTTATGTGTATTTATTTTTCGCGTCACACTTAACACACGTCTTTATCACACAATATTTATTTAATTTCCGTAGCTATCGTCGTTAAGAATACAGTGGCGTTAGTCACGATCGTTGCAAACCGATAATCTCATAAAATAGAGAGAAAATATCATTGAAAATATCGTATCCTATGCAGAATTTACTGTATATTGTAATTTTGATTCCGGTACTAGATAGTCTTTTTTCGACACGATTAATCGAATTTTCCATTTCCAGTCCCATAGTTCCGTTTCTGCGTGAAATTCTCCTGCTCTTGTTGCATCTTTCATAAAAAACGTTTGGAGTATCTATCAGCAGTTTTCCCAACAAATATAATTAAAATTGGATTTGTAACCTAAAAAGTGACAGAAAATATTTCATTTTAGTTAAATTCGAATAAAAGTATGTAATGTTTTGTACTATTTTTGTGATCGGTACAGCATTCAGCAATCGTTGTTTTAATGTCGGTCAAATTTAATAGAGAGAGAAAAATTAACAGTGATAAAATCGAATCCATTGTAAAATTCAGTTCCAGTATTAGATAGTTATATTTCGACTAGATAAGTTGAATCTCATACTTTCATTACAATAGTTTCATTTCTACGTGAAATTCTCCTGCTCTCAATGCACATTTATAAAATATTCCCAGAGTGTATGGTTTAACTGGAGTAACAGGTGTTCGGAAATTGTTGTAATTCTCAATTTGGGTGAACTTTAGCATAAATTTATACCCATCAGGTTGGTATCATGTAACGACTCGGAAACCATAGTGTTAGTATTCGGTACTCATCGATTTCAAAAAAGGTATCAGTTACTAACACAATAGCCATAGTGTTAGTATACTTTACAGACTCGGTATATATATTATATAGTGTGAGTTTTCATTGAAGTTGCATTGTCGTTGACTTCAGATTATGTTAGCTTCACTATTACGGAGTTTACATTCCGTCTAGGAAGTGCCGTCTATTATTCCACATTCTTTACCAAATATACATAATTGAGTTGTAAGGGCGTAATACCGGCTCCTACTGATGAGTCGCCAGTAAGCACGAAACGAATGTGCATGAGATTATACTTTCCGTTCATGCTGCCTTTGGTTTTACATCCTTCTGGTCTAACTAGACAATTTGTTACTATTTCGCAAAACCTAATACATACTTACATATATATTAGCTCCTCGCAGCAAACGGTATTTAGCTTTATGGCATATATATTCCTTACTGGTTGGGGTATCCATCAGCAGATTCACTAACAATAATAAATAAATGTGGATTTACAGCCTTAATTGTGACAGAAAGTAGTTTATTATAGTTAATTTCGCTTAAAATATTTTAATGTTTTGTATCGCTTTTGTGATCGATAAAACACTGATAAATCGTTAACTTAATGTCGGTCTAATTTTTAGTGTACTAAAATTAAAATCTGATTTTTCTGTTCTTCTGCTTTCCCCTATTTTATACTGTTTCTCAATAGGATAATTGTGGTTCTGAACCATATTTTGCTGTTACTTTAATTTTTTCCATTTAAAGTTAATTATGTTATACTTGTGTCTGCTTTCGGTTTTTATGGATGATTAATATGGACCTAAAGACAACGAGAACATAATGTAATCAGTCCTTTAACTATTCAGGTATGCTGATAAACTTCAACCATATTTACTATCCGCTTATTGGGTCGTCGAATTATTTGTTATGTACTAGTGTTGGCAAATGTGTTAATGGATAGAACACATTATCTGATTTAACATTTTTGAAATGCCACTAGAACAAAAGAATAACACACGAACAATGGAACTGAAAATAATTAACTGTGAATTGCCTTTGATTATGATTATCGCAAATACGTACCTGTAGTCCCTATTTAATAAAAATGCGTTAATGATTTTTTATTTATGCTGATTTGGATATCTATGTCAATTTGACACATCTTTAAATAACCTATAGCACTATGTAACCATGGAACAATAGGATTGTCAAGTTTGATAGGAGCTTTCAGATCTTTGTAGTTCATAACCTTATACTGCCGTTTTTATAATTCAAAAACTTTACTTTAGAAGATTGCGTACTTTTATGAAAGTCTTCCTTTGAATCAGTACATGAGAGGCTGTATGAGCCCTATAAGCATATATCATGAAACGGAAATTCAATCTGTTTTGCAAGCTATATCTTTTCCAACTGGTGGAAATAAACGAACAGTGGTTGCGCGGGCGGTGATGAAAATTTCTTAAATCAAGGTTTCAATCTTTATATAAACCCATGACCGTCTATGAACATGCATTTGCCAATACAAATTAAGCGTTGCGTAGCGAGCTGAATTTGGCAACAAAGACAGTCGTTTCGGGTGGTTGTTTGAAACTTTAAGTTACAACAGATGTCATATAGGCTCAATCTAGAGGAAAAGCTAATCAAAAATATTAATTAGTATATAATTTAGAACATTGTGTAGCGTGCAGCAGGGTGGCTCAGTGGTTAGAGCACCAGATTTCAAAGCAGACGTACGCAGGTTCGAGCCTTGTCCACGGCAAATTCTGGACAGTACTCGATGAGCTCCCAATAATGACGAAACCGGTCTACTAGATGCATTTCCTTTTCTACACTATATGATGCTTTGTTTATATTGAAAAATGTGTACATAATGGGTCATGTGTTTTTATCAAGATTGCAACCATGATTTAATACTGTCGGAAAATGAGTAGGAAAGCTCTTTCTATAGTGATGTTACTGGCGTTGCGCACCTAATTTTCAAAAGTTAGTTCAATTATGACCAGAAGGATAAACCAAAGACAGCATGAACGGAAAGTATAATCTCTTGCGTATTCGTTACTTGCTTACTAGCGACTCATATATATATATATATATATATATATATATATATATATATATATTAGTTCTCCGCAACAAACAATATCTAAGCTTTTTCTAAGTTTGAACATTTTTCGAATACATAACTTATTGTCGATATCAATAAGAATAATGCCTCCCAAGAGTCTAGCATTTGAGACTTTATGTGAATAATTGACAAAGAAATTTCTAATCGATGAACTACTGTATCCAGATCTAAATCATTTATATTTATTATTATATTGGTTTGAGCATATTTTTCTTGTTTTATACTGAAGATATTTTTAATGTGACGTTTAACAGGTAAACATTGTGCTTCTGCCTGTTTCCATCGAACAATCTGCTCATACCCAATATGAAATTTGTCGCGCTATGGGAGACATTGTTCCGAAAGATTTCCCACATAATTTGACAAAATATACTGTGGAGTTGAAGCATAATGTGGGTCCCTACTGATGAATAGCCAGCGTCAATGAGATACAGCATTTTTCATAGAGGCTGGAATATCCCATCGACTTATTTGAACTAACTTGTTACGAGGTACGCCACATCAAGTGCATGACTACACATATTTTACATCTTCGCAACAAATAATAGATACATGTGCCATTTTTATTTGCAAATTACAAACTATGGTAAATAAACGAGATAGGATTTATGTCTAAAAGTTAAGGGTATCAACGCTGTTCGTTTTGTGGTAATAACACCATTTTCCATAACCGCACAAGATGATTTAGGCAAAAATGCGTAATTTCTCACAGAGTTTCCACTAAGGACGAAAATGGTCTACTAGATCAATTACTCTTGATACCCACTTTGTTATTTTATGTTTTCCTAATTATAAGAATACTGTGTTATTAAAAAGGAATGGACATCATAAAGATTATCAAAGAGCGGGGTCAGCCTTTTACCCGTAAGGAACTAAACACTTATATTGCAGCCAACTGTACTTGTGCCAAACTTCTAGAAAGAATTAAGTTCTTTAAATCGTGTTTAGAATCAGATGTTGTGCCAAAACGATTCCTCAAGCAATGCAGAAGGAATAACCAAAAACCGACGAATAAACTTATAAGTCGCTTATTGCTCAATGGTACCGAGGACAACCAATCAAAACTGCAAGATGCTGAGAGCATCATTCAATCACTGGGTTGTAAAATTGCAAGACTGAACGACGGCGAATACACCCCTTTCACAAAGAAGATAGAAACGCTGATGAAAATAACAGCGGACAAAGAAACCAAGGACCTCACGAGGGACCTGGACAAATTTCCTACGCAATCAAAATTTCCTACGAACCCAGACGCTTTTATTCACAATTATTCAAAAGTGATCTTGTCAAAACACCAGAAAGAATTACTCTCCTTGGGAGCAGAATTCTGCGTAGTCAAGAAAACCGAAGTGAACGTGACATTATTGACATTCAGGCTGGAACGGACAATTTCTACAATGGCTTAACGAAAGACACCGCCCCACATGCATTCAATGGACAAGGACTGAAAGCTGAGATAGTAAGCACACTAGAACAATACAAGAAGAAATTCAAAGGCAGCCAAGTCATCACAAAACAGCACATAGACGAACTCAGAAAACTCCAATCAGACAAATCCATACGACTTGCCACACCCGACAAAGGATCAGGAATTGTTATACTTGAAGCCGACGCTTACAGGAAGGCCATGAACGATATAATAAATAATCAATCTAAATTTAAGCATGACATCAAACAGAAAGATGATTCAACGAACATCGAATCAAGAATTAATGCAATTTTGAAAAAGATGGAAAAACATGTTCTAACATCGATGGCTGACTCCGAAATTAGATCAAAACTCACAGAAGACATCCAAAAAGCAAAACCAGTCGGAACAAACACCGCAAGATTGTACGGCAAACCAAAAACTCATAAAGTCGTGACAGCCTCAGGAGCTCCTTCGATGCGGCCCATTATGTCAATGATCAACGCTCCACAGCATAAACCAGCCAAGTTTCTCTGCAAACTACTTGAACCAATACGGAGCATCATAAACGCTAACACTATCAAGGACTCCTTCGAACTAGCAAATGAATTGAAGGGGAAAAACATCCTACAGAATAAAATGGTCTCGCTTGACGTCTCATCCTTATTTACAAACACACCACTGGATAAGACAACGGAGATCTTGTGTGACCTCATCAAAAATGAGTTTTTTGACTTCCCTATGGACACCAATAACATCAAAGACCTCATTAGCATGTACTAAAAACGTGCAATTTACATTCGAAGGGATATACTACCGTCAGATCAATGGTGTAGCTATGGGAAATTGCATCGCACCCCTCCTGGCAGATGTATACATGTATCACCTGGAAAAAACGAGCCTAAAAGGTATAATTGACCAGTGCACACTCTACAAAAGGTATGTAGATGATATCTTGTTGTTCATCTCAGAGGAAGCAGACCCTTCCGAAATCCTCAAACAAGCAAATGGAGTCAATCCAGACATCAAATTCACTCTCGAGGCAGAGAAAGACGACAGTTTTCCCTTCCTTGACATCAAACTCACTCGAGAAGCAAACGGAGATTTGACACTGGCCATACATAGAAAATCCACTTTCACCGGACAATACATTCACTACAACAGCAGTGTGCCAAACACCAACAAAAGAAAATTGGTAAACAACCTAGCAAGCAGAATCACGAATATGTGCTCTGAACACAAGATTGGGGAAGATCTGGGCTACCTCAGTAAAATTTTGCTAATGAACAACTACCCAGAGCGTTTCATTGATGTCAACATCAGACCACGGCAGATTCGTACTAGAGAGGATACCGGCAAGCAGGTTTTCCTGAACTTACCATTTAGAGGCGACATACCAGCCACAATAATTGCACGGCGGCTGAATAGAATAACTAAGGACAACTTTCCCAGTGTTAAAGTTAATATGACATTTGGTACACAGAGAATCATGAGGTTGGATGCCAAAGATCAATTGCCAATTCTCTCCAAATCATTCATAGTCTACAAATTCTCATGTATGTGCGGTAGCACATATATCGGACGTACGAAGAAGCAATTGATAAGCAGAATCCAGTAACATTTGCCACAGAAATTGATTAACAAAGGCTTGCCACCGTCAGGAAAATCAGCTATTTCCGATCATATATTGGCAACGGGGCACCCTGTCAATTCGACCAATTTCACAATTCTACATAAAGCAAAATCAGAAAAATTATTATTTATCTACGAAGCCCTTTACATAAAACAACAAGCACCTGACCTTAATATTCAAAAGTTTCATCAACATGATATTCTTATCGACTGGCCAAGAATAACAAAATTCAACAACAATATAATAGTATCCAGCCAAGAACAAACAGGCCCTCGACTAGAATCAACAAACGTACAATCGGATTGGTAACAAACTGAAGTGGAAATAACAATGACAGAAGTCTCCAAACAACGTGAGCGTTTAACACTGCAATCAACACTGGCGTTGTTACCACGTGAAAACTTTGCGCAACGAGGTGAAACGATCAACTATACTGGGAAAAATAGCACTTGAATATGTAACAGTGGACAAAGCGTACAAATGGTTAATTCTCAAGCTATCAAAACAATAATGACAAGATCTCAGACATCACTTCGCAATACTGCGAGAATGACCTTTACATGCAAATACGCATACACACAAACACAAACGCATATACACTCACCAACTAGTCAAAACAAGAAACAGCAGTAAAAACGAGTCAGATTTGTTGCCACTAGCATAATCAATTGAAAACCCAAAATGTATAAATATGTATGATTGTATAAGAGAGGATTAGTATTCACGAAATAAATGGCCTTTATCCACTTTGTTATTTGTGTTTTCCTAATTATAAGAATACTGTGGTAAATTAAAAAGGAATGGACATCATATATATATATATATATATATATATATATATACTCTTATATATATATATATATATATATATGTGTGTGTGTGTAATATTGCAGAACGGCTTAGTGGTTAGAGCAATAGACTCCAAATTAGACGTGCCCTGGTTCAAGCCCTGTAAGCAGAAAATGCTGGACAGTGTGTGAGCGGGTCGAAACCGTTCTACTAGTTGAATTTCCTTTTCTACTTTGTAGAATGCTTAGTTTTTACGCATATTTACGTATTAATAAATAGTTTAACACCATGCGTGTACTCTACTTAATAACGAAACATAAGCAGGAGCCGACACTTCATCTCAAATCCATTAAATATTTAGTCAAGAGATGTGGGACAGTTGCACATAGCAATTTCCTATACGAACGTGTATTAAAGCATTGGCAAATTCAAATTCATATGAGATCTTTATCAATGCGGCAACAAAACCAACAAGCTAAATAGAAGATTTGTCATACTTGTGAAGGGTAAAAACACTATAATTTTGCAGATGGGCCAAACCTTTTTCTAAAAACTAAGAATAACAAAATTCGAATTATATGTTACTCCAGCTAAGGCAAACACTGGTCTTAAACGGTATTAGTTATCACATTTTAGAGATTTTTATTATATCATCCAATGAAATATGTACTATTTAAAAGTTGAGTCGCCGGTAAGCAAGAAATGCATTTCTACCTGTTGTCATATATTTTTTCATGCTGACTTCGGCATATTCTTCTGGCCTTTCGTGAAATAACTTGTTACTATGTGGGCCATACATAAAGTATGTACGTTAGTTCTCCGCCACTGAGAATATATAACTATTACTCAAAGAAATGAAAGAATACCTACAAAAGTAAACTTTTAATTTGTTTCTTTATCGTTCGATGACTTGTTGAATACAATGAAATTGGTGCTTACTTCAAGCTCGCAAACTTGATTTAAAGATTTGTTACAATTACCCGCGCAATCAATGATTGTTTAATTGTATTGCCTATATAGATGTGACAAGAACTGTAAAAAAATAATGTTCGTAACTGCAAAGAAATTAAACAGCCGACATTTCCGGTCGAATATAATTTATGCGAGACTACTAGAGATGAAAGCTACATATCTAATTTTGCTCTCTCTATAAATATATGCAATGCAGTTAGGTCCTCGCTAGAAAGTTTGCCATCGTACTCTGATGATGATCACGGAAGTTCGAACCACGTCAGTACGTGTGACTAACCGTAGTTTTGCTATGTTGTTCGATGAATGGTTAAATACAATGACAATGGTGCTAACTTCAAGCTCGTAAATTATTACCATCACCCTCGCAACCGACGTTTGGTTAATTGACAAGTAATTGGTTCTAAAGTTTTTTTACTGCTGCAAAATCCACTATTCATTCATTATAAATGATCATGACAATGAAACGCTGTCAACCTTAGGATATAACTATGTATCAGGAAATTTTGCCATAAGTTGAGAGGACAGTCTTTTTTTTAGATTATCGGATTACATTGTCACGCGATATAACACTTCTCAGAAACCACAACATTAGAGTTTCAGCTGCACAATTGACAGTAACGTAAGCATTCCAGAAATGTTTACCTCTAACCAAGTATTGCTTTTTCGACAAGTCAATCTGGCATTGAGCAGATCAATGTACGTCGGCTTAATTATTTTGTTTATCTTCGGCATATTTCAAGTACAACTGATACCTGTCGCGTTATTTTATTTCAACATAACAATGACCAACATGAATCTGAACGCAAATGGATTTAAGTAAATCGTACGAAAGTTGGTTAAAAATCCAAATAAAAGTTAAGGAAACTATATACCACTTAATCTGTGAAAACTAGAAGTATCGTACACTAGGAAAATAGTGAAATCTGAACAAGTAACATGGCATTTATATAATTAAACAAAAATTGATTGTCAAAACGGTGATAAACATTATTAAATCACGAATGCGAACTCTATATAAAAAAATCCCACTATATATATATATGTTAGTATAAACTATGCATTGTGTAATGTTAAAATGGCGATTCATCCAGTAGACTGGTGTCGTCCTTATTTGGAACTCTTAATGTGCTTGAAGAATTTTCAATTAGGACGAAAACGGTCTTGTGAATGAATTGCCTTTTCCTGCTTGGGAAAAACTTCTTTCAACCTGAGAAGTGTATATATATGTATACATAAAATGGGATTGGTTTTTATATCAAGATCGCAACCTTGATTTAATAATGATGAGTCATAAGGCATTTAGTAGAAATTATTCTTGAATTTAAGCTACTAACGGTTGAACCTCTGAAAAGTTGGATAATTCATACACAGAATAACGAAATATGAGTGTTCGTCCAAACATATATTGTACTATGATATAGTGGAACGTGTCCAAAACATTCTACCTGCGAAATTACAAGGAATCCACTATCGATCCTATCATGATGTCTATAATATCTCTTGATGTAAATTCCTCGCCAAATGAGCCGGCAAGGTTAAGTAGCGAATAATGGGAAGAAAATTATTCAACTTAGCGACACTCATAGCATGGAAGTTTAATTAGAAATTTTGTTTGCATAAAACAATTATAACAGATAATCGCGAGTTGCACAACATATAATCAAAGTCTAAATGTTTCAGAAAAGATTTATCAAAAAGTAACATTTTTGTTTCACTAAGTTTTATCAAATTAATATGATATGGAGTGAAAGTGGGCTCGTTTTCTCGAATTCCAACCACAAGAAGCGAGAAAATTCAACTATGAGGTAACATAAATTTGGGTCAACAAATTAAAAGAGTTATATTTATGGTATTAATCCATATATGTGGCCTATAAATAGTTAAAAAAATTGGCTTTCCCATTGCCTCAGCTAGACGTAGCAACACTTCAGATAAATCTGCTGTGTAGGACAATAAGATGGCACTCAAAATGATTCTACACTTAAGCCGCCTGATAATTTTGACACCATCCCGCGCAATGCTATATGCGAAAAAGCCAACTTCCCAACCATGGGAACCATAAATTAGTAAGAAGTCAGACTATTCTAATAAAAAACTGTAAGCCCTTACGTCTTGTAGTAATCGAAAGCAAAATCAACGAAGCATTCGAAAACTAGATGGGCAATTACTAAGGATATTTAGCTTAGAATGGATAGCAGGCAGATATATTCCAATGATTTGGCAATTCTGGTGGTAAGATTTAGAAATTGGATGAAGAAGTTTAAAATTTAGGCAGAATAAAACTAGTGAGAAGGCATAAAGTAAATTAGAAATTTTGACAGTGAAACTTCAATTTCACATCATGGCATAGTTGGATATAAACCGTTTAGGTATTTTCAATTCTAAACGGAATGCCCAAATGGGTTATTTCCCGGCCATAATAATGTAAGGTAACAAAGAAAGATGAATCTGCGCATTTAAAAAGGTAGCGAGCTGAATTTGGCAACAAATGAAGTCGTTTCGTGTGGTTATTTTGAACTTTAAATCACAATAGATGTCATACAGGCTCCATCCAGAGGTAAAGCTAATCAAAAATATTAGTTAGTATATAATTGAGAATTGTGTGTAGCGTGCGGCAGGTTGGCTCAGTGGTTAGAACACCAGATTCCGCAGCAGACGTATCCAGGTTCGAGCCCTGTCCACGGCAAATTCTGGACAGTACGTGATAAGTTCCCAATAATGACGAAACCGGTCTACTGGATGAATTGCCTTATATACACTATATGATGCTTTGGTTATAATGAAAAATGTATTTACATGATGGGTCAGGTGTTCATATCAAGATCGCAACCTTGATTTAAATAAATAATGTGCCCAGGTTCCGTTCGCTTAAACGCAGGAAGTCAGTAAAGAAAACCAAATAAAATAATCTTCAAGTTTCTGGGTCATTCATTCATTGTTAATCAGTGAAGAAGTTGAAAATGTAAATCAATAACCGCCGCCCTATTACTCAAGAGCACAGCTTTCGAAATGGCCATGATCTAGGCTCGTATAGCGTTGATGAATAAACGTGTTTAAAACACTTGAAAAATGATAAGACAAAACTCTACCCGAACAGGGAAAAATACAAGCTTGGCTATAAGATGTATATTTTTCAATATTTTATGTGATTCAACTAGATTGTAATAAAATTAGCGATTAGGCAACACACTAAAAAGACATAGTGGGAGAAAAAAGATTATAAAAAATCGTTATTAATAAAAAGCTCACCATTGACATAAAATAAAACTGATTCTTTCAAAAATAATTCAAAGCGTGTCTCTTTAAACTTGCAAACTATTTGAATGTAGCCAAGTTTATGGTATCATGAAAACCTTTGACCTAACATGGAAAAGAACAGTTTCTGAGAATTGTAGAGATTGACTTCTTATATATATATATATACGAATTTAGACTATTTTAAGATAAGTTAACGCATTTTTTAGTTGGAGGTGTAAATTTTATTGATAGCAGAGTCATTTTGGAGATGATTTGTTTATTTAAATATATTCAAGACAAACGAAAAATAGCGAGGCAAGGAGAAAGCCAGTCTAAAAATGGCAAATTAATAAATGTAACTGAAAAATAAATAAACAAAACAACTATTGTGGCTATGTTTTAAACTCGAAATCTAGGCTGGCTGCAAATGCACACTTGTGTTTAAGCTTATAATCGATAATCAATTAGGAAAATAATAACCGTTAAAACACACAAAATGCCATCAGAGCTTTAGTTAAAATTTCATTTTTAGTTGACCAATAAGACGCTTCATCGACAACTGAAAGCCTGTTAAAGTTTGATGTTAATGTATTCCTAGCCAACGATAAAGTCCTCCAATTCTATACGTAGCTTGTATATACATACATGCATATATATATATATATATATATATATATATATATATATATATATATATAGATGAGATATTTCTCGATGTATTAGTAGATAATCCGAGGAGGTTAGATCTTTCTTCATAATTGTTCTTTTATTGGACGTTTGTATCTCTGCGAAGAAACTAAAATTACACAGAGCTAAAATAGAAATCTAGGAAAATCATTGTTTAAAATAGAGTGAAAAACAAAAATTTATAGCAAAAATTAAAAAAGCTGATTATCAAAGAGCATTAGATTGTCTGTCTTACAAATAAATTGAGTCTTATCGGTTCTGAACGATTAACAAAAGCAGTCATGTTTTTTAAGCAAACTTAACTGAAATGTGTATGATGGCATGAATTTGGCTGTTCCCAAATTTCGATCAGTGTAACTTTAAATAAAAGCGAGTTTGTGTAAGGCAACCAAAAGAGAATCTAAAAAATGGAAGAACCTCGTAGATTGGCGTCGCCAGTCAATTACAATAAAACGAGGGTATTTTCGGCTCTGTACAAATGCCTAACATCTACTCTCCTAGACAAGAAAATGGAAGCTAGCTACAAGAGAAGTCTTTGCAACAAATCAAAGTAAGGCTAGGTGACGTAGTTGAGACAGCAAAGCTTCCAAAGCCAGGTAATAATGGACCATCTAAAAGTGAAATTCGAAAGTAAAAAACAAACAGAGCAAGTACAGCCTGGTGGAACAGGGATAAGTAAACTGATATTGATTTTAGTCGAATGATAGACATAGGGATTCATAAAAAATAAATAATCAGATGTTTATGGAAAGTTCGCTGATAATGACTGTATCAACTTGGCTAGTTGAAAGCAAAACACAATAACAAATAATAATCACATTAAGCATAATACGCACATACACTAACAAACTTTATGCTTTTATCAAATAGAAAAATAAGCAAATAAGATCGGACTGGTTACTGCAGAAGCATATAGGTACGTTACGCGCATTTTTATATATATATATATATATATATATATATATATATAGCATTGCATGTTGTCTTGTTATAAAAGTAACTCAGATTTCAAAAAAAGAGAAAGAGTAGGCATTAATATTGTTCACAAAAACTGTGCATATTTATGATATATAAATATACTACAACGTTAGAAAATAGAACATAACAAATGATAAAATTTCTCATATATATTTATATAAATGTATATAATCAAAAACGCAATATTAACTTCAGACAAGTAAAAAATGATACAAAAACAAATTGCACATTAAAAGTGACAAAAATATTAATCCAAATAACTTTCAGAAACATATCTTCTTTACAGTTTAAGCTTGAGATAAATACACACACACACATGTACAGAAAGAAATAGGCATGTATGCAAAAAATGACGTCTCGTTAGCAATAAATAAAAGGTTTAATACTACCAGGAATCAAATCAAACTATGGTTGGCAGTTCTCGAGTCTCTCAAATTTTGCTAGGCATAGAATTCTGTGAATGTGTCGCCAATGCCTCCGAGCCTCAAAAGCCCGTCAGACAAACAGTAGCATCGTCATTCAGGAATATTTTTTCTGAAATTGCAAACTCTAGCCATTGAGCATTTGGTAGTTCGGGTAATTGACAAATTTACCCGAATCACGAGTTATCAACGCGAGCAAAAGGATGGCAGAAATCTATCACAGTAAAAGGCAAACTAGCTTGAGGTAACGTCGAGAAAAACGGAGATTCGTGTTTTTTTGCATTTTTTTCAAATTTATATTCAGGCTATATCATATTCAGTTTTCTTATGTTATAAAAAAATTTAAAAAAAACTAAAGTGGAATATCTTGAGAGCAGTTGGGTTAGGATAAAGTTGGGAAACGATAGGTCATTGGATAAAATTGGTATCAGACTTGGGTGAAAGGTTGCAGGGTTTAGCATAAATGTGATCACTACTCTTTAGTAATATTCCTGGAAAGTGGGATAACATTTGGTCTGCTTTAATCAGACTTTTTGTAAATTTAAGCCAAAATACTCCTCGTAGCAAAACGCCTGTCAGAGCGATGATACATCGGATTATGCAAACAATCACCAACACGCACGCATATATATAAATGTTGGAATAAACAAAATACTACATAAGAGAGCAAATAAAATTAATCAACTAGACCGGGCTCATCTCTATTGGGTACTCCTCAGTAGTTGCCAAAATTACTGCGGCCAGGATATAAACAAGATCACTATGTCCAGTCTCCAACTCATATCCTACGTTAACAAAGCCGCGTGCAATTTTCAGCCACAAACAAACTTATTTATTTTCGACATTCCTTGCTTCAGTTGGAGCCCTATTTGGCATCGCTTATAATGTTGTTCACCAGTTTTCCCAGAACTTTTAATAAAATACATATACAATTCCACAAAGTAGAAATTATCCTATGAGTATAATGACAGAAGTGAATACATTATGAATATACATATATATATATATATATATATATATATATATATATATATATATATATATATATATATATAGATTTATATATTATTAATATTAAATAGAATTTGAATAAGATAGCAACCAAGTGTTTACCTACTGGATTGTTTTTTTTACTAAACGACAGAATTTCCACTTCCGCATTTAAACCCAGGTTATTTAGTTTGGTCTCACTACTTATTTCTGATATCACCGACGCAGCATGTTGCATATACAGGTCTAGTTGGACAATAGCATTTTCTACATAGATAATATAGTTCATACCAGCTTATATATATATATATATATATATATATTTATATATATATATATATGGGAAACGTAAATATAATATATGTTAACGGCTGCGTGTACTACGAAGCATGATCTTAAAAAAATATTAAAAATGGCACCTTCATATGCACTTTTACAAGTAGCAGTTTTTGGAAATCTAAATCCTATAAATAGCAATTTTGGTTACAAATCCGGAAGTGGGTTGGTTAGCTGAATAAACATATGAAGCAGAAATAGCAGCAGCAAGGCAGAAAATGTATAGCAAATAGAAAAGGCAACAATAATGTTCTAAAGGCAAACAGCTAGGTAAAGTTTCAGGACAATGAATAACAAACTCCATATCCCAGCATGTAACCATTCAAAAATCATAATATAAAAAGAAAACAACAATATTGGCATTATCTATTTAACTGAAGCAGAACAACCTGCCAGCAAATTTGTATTTTTAGTAATACTTCACGTTGATGTCAAACGGGCTGCCTCTACTAGCATAGATCAAAGAATGTCGTAATCAGATTAGGAGCATTTTTTCCTATAAAATTTACTATACAGTTATTAGGCAGCCTAAGTGGCCTTGTAGAACAACAAAACTGACACTAACATCATCTTGAAGCCTAAAAAGCATGCTGAAAACCTTTAACCAAACCGTACAAAACTTAACGCAATAACGTAATATATTTGGCCAGAGACATATCACTTGCTATATATCAATAAAGCCTTTTGAAACTGCTAATCTACCATTGGTGAGCATATTTAAACACAAAATGCCTAAAAACACTTTCGAACAGGTAAGCGTTATTTTAGTTTCTATCACTTCTGATATTATTTGTAGTAGCTCGACTGGTTTGTCGCCGAGACAATACTGAGTCGGCAGCCACTGCACAATTCTAGAGCCAAACCCAAGTATTTCAGATACACAGCGCCACAAAACAGCCTGTACCAGAGTAAGAATACGGCTACTCGCCAAATACCCACCCCATGGAGATTACCTACTATTTATCATAATTAAACTGGATAATTTTCGGCCGCGACTCCCCCGGGAGCTTTAACAGAATGTTGCAAAAGATTGGTAAGCAGAGGTTCTATTAATATTTCAAGCATTAAGCTTATAATAACTAATAATAAATACACAGAAATAAGCAAAGATTACTAGCGATATGCATAGAAATATATATATATATATATATATATATATATATATACATGTATATGTATGTAAACTAATCAAGTTTTAAAATAAGAATATGAGGGAAAATGTAATTATTCGCGTTAAAAACATGAACAACAATTAACAAATTTTTAGATTATCGGAAGGCAAAACAAAGCAGCAAATTTACTGCACGCTTACAGTATGAGTAGGCTTACATGAAAAGAAAAACTATATATATATATATATATATATATATATATATATCGACAAATTTA
>JAQBSW010007061.1:30000-43761 GCA_029291075.1 Eudiplozoon nipponicum
AGAAATAGTGACAGAAGCAAGAACGATTTTGTTGGTGATAATTGAGCTCATGCCAATCGAAGTTATAAAGAGATATAATAATAAGAAAAAGAATAATGATGATGATAATGATGGCCATAATGATGATACAAATGTTGATAAAGGCATCGTATCAATTTATGTTGTAAATTTTGTATTTAAAAAGCATTGCTGGTAAGTGTTGAATATTGTGAGTTGGTGTATCACAGAAGAAAATTACCTGCAAAGAATAATGAACAGTGGACAAATACTCACTGATTTCTAAAACCTGGCAATATGTCTGTTAAAGCAAACCATACTTTTACAAAAGAAAAACAATATAAACGAATAAACAGGCAAAAAAGTAGCAAATGTTTAGAGAAAACAGTTTCGCGGCATAGATCAATCCATTAGACTAAACGGCAGTTGGCGAGCCAAAGTGGTTTTGACGGTTTTTAGAAACAAGGCTCATTGAATTTATACAAATTCAAAGCCGAGATTGCTTGAAGGAAATTAAAAAACTGCGTATAATGCTAATAAAATTAGTGCTGCTAAATAAGCCAAATTGGGCATGTAAAGTTGAGAACTGACTTATTCATTTCAGCGGCCAAAATGTAATATTCAGCCACACGAACGTTTAAGACTCGCAAACACAGACGCGTGAGCAGCCACACGTGAAAAACTACGTGTGACAAAAACTGCAAGTTCACAAAAATAATAATATGTTGGTCATATAAAACAGATAAAAATCCATCAATTATTCATAAATAGTTGACAGACCACATGTGTACGTAAACATAAATATTGATATCACAAAACAGATTCTAAAGTTTATAAAACTCAAAATATAAAAACTCAAAAAAGCATACCTTTCTTTAATACAGATGCAAATATTATTAATTTCTAGCTAATATTTCAAAAAATATTTTTCTCCCATATCTACATAATCGCACACATAAGTAATCATTTTTATGCACATATATATGTATATATATATATATATAATATATAAATTTAATATATGAAAATAAATTTTATTTATAAGTAATATTAATTATGCTGCTCATACACACCCCGTTATAATTTCAGTCGAATATCGCTGAAGTATAACACTGCTAACGGAAATGAAACCACAAATTTGGGGGAAATAGTTTAGTTTTTTGCAACGACAAATTTAGGTTAAAAACATCAAAAGTTAACCATAACAAAAATGAACAGAAATTAAAAAAATACACAAAGGAGAGAAGGTCTAAGTATTTTGCAGGTTATATGCATCAAATACGTATAAATTAGCAGAAAAGTTAGCCAAGGCTGGATACTATTTTCGGAAATACGTTTCTTGTGCATAGTTTTGTATGTTCGTGTGTGCTCAGTGTGTATTTCATTGGGACATGATAAAATGCGTGTTTTCGTAGAGTCTATAGCTGTAAACTGTTCATATCACAATGGCAAAAGTGGTTTTAAAAAGAAAGTTTGGAGCAATATGGGAAACGCAGTAACAATATCAGTTAGAAGCTTTAGTCGTCACAAGTTTAATAACGCAACAAAATCAAGAAATAACTAATGAACTTGGTTCAAACAGTTTATATATATATATATATATATATATATATATATATATATATATATATATGTGTGTGTGTGTGCATGTTCGTTTGTGTGTGAAAACGCGACTGTTTTTATTAAATCCAATTTATTTTGGCCAATGAAAACATTTTCACACACCAGTCTACCAATAAAGGCACACACAAAACGAGTCTACGCGAACACACATCGGCGAAGCCTGCCAATCTAAAAAAATATATAACAAGTTAATTACAAATGAAAACACAAACGCGTAAAGGTCCTTCTAAAGTGGGCAAGCGAAAGGGCACCTTTGAACAGGGTCAGAAGGATCGATTGTTTGGTCTAAGCATAAAGGTATTATTCGATTTGACCCATTGAATACTACTTCACTCATGAAGAGCTTCGCTAGTTGGTTAGGGCATAAATCAATTATTCTCCAGTAGTTCGATAGTTTTGAATGCGAGGATGCCTAAATTATCCCTAGTGAAATATTGTCTAACATAACCGGGAGACTTGTTCTTTTAAAAAAGCATGTATACTATCAAAGGCATTATTCTGCTACTAATTGAAACGTCATTTTGCGTTAAAAGTGACTACGTCATTGGCTGCGCCCGTGTTACTGAAGTCTAGTATGTCTTTGACAAGGATACGCGAAAAAAAGCACAGAAAGAGATAAACACATAGGTATAGGCAGCCAGTTAATTTGAAAGCCAAAAAAATCACAGAAAGCATGTGAAATTAGCAAAAAATATTGTTCGTCTCGATGTGGTAAACTGGTAGGACGTTCGGCGCATTAGCACAAAATAAATGGCGGAAACTGGTAAGGTAAAAAAAAACTACTGAATAATTAATTTCCGGTTTATGTGATAAACTATAACTAACTGTATTGAGTCAGGCCGGAAAAGGGATTAATCACAGATGCAAGAAGTTACTTCACAAAGAATATACCAGTGATGGAAGTCCAATAAATAGAAAGAATAAAGGCGGACACGTACTCACACGAGTCGGCAGTGAAATCGCTTTCTATTCGAGCAACTGAACGGCAACAATATATGCAACGGGTGAAGCTTTGCTAAAACGTTAGAATGAACAGAAACCTTGAGAAATCTTCTGCTGAAAAAAGATTTTCGTTTCGATTTGTTTGATGCCATAAATGGCGCACTTGCATCAAGTGAGCAGATGCCTTCGACATGTGGAGGAAGCAATTCGTGTTTCAGATTCCTCAAACCTAAGGCGTCTCCTTTGCCATTCAACCCGCTATGCAGGTCCTAAAACCATAGAACCACTCTGTAGTTCAAAAACTGACGGCCGAAATAAGTCGGCGTGCCGACCAGGCGCATCACAGAAGGAAGTCACTTGGAACAAGGAATGAAAATCTGCGGTCTATGAGAAATCGGAGAAAGGTATAGAAAACACAGAAAGGCAGAAGAACATAGAAGCAGGGAGATAACAAAGAAACTATTTGAAGACATTGAAAAAGAGTTGTTGAATTAATGCCGATCGTTAAATTTAACTATGACAAAACACAGCAAAACCATATATCAAAGAAGGAAAACAGAAAGCAACACCATCAGATGGATGGACGAGAATTATCCCGCTGAAGCAAAATTGTAAAAACATGCTTGTGTGCATTTTGGTATACAAAACTATGAATAGCCAAGACCACGAGAACAGGACAAGGATTAAATAACTAAGCGTAAATGATGGAGAGGAAAAAATAGTAGAAAATTAAAACTACAGAACAAAACTCTTGTGAAGCTAGATTAACAATTAGAATAATAGGGGAAAGTCAACTATAAACCTCAAGTCCATTTCAAGTCAATTATATCACTATAAGTAAGCGTAGCGTAAAAAGACCGCTTTACAAGTAACAAAATTGCATAACCAGCATGCACAACAACAGGCGCACACACACACACACATCGAATTCACAAGAAGGCAAGACCTTTATTCGAACAAAACTGTTGCTGCTCCAAGACGCCGGCCTAGCGATCAGGCTGAGCACCATTTCAGAATAAGCGAAACAAGCAACAACTTTCAAGGTAAAGGTGCACAAACAGGGCCAGCTCACCAACGATAGAGGACAGGCCGCGGTCTCTCCGAGCCTTCTTTAACCAGCGGTTTGTGCAGTTCGCGACCCGGTCTATTGTGTATTTGCACCCAGCACTGCTCACAGTAGTACTGGAGACAAGCCACACTGGCGCAGAAGAATGGCGCAAATTTACCTCCACTACGTGCACCTTGACATTCGTCGCACAATTGGTTGTCTAGAACGTACGGTTTCACTTCAACCTGTCAGGAAACACAAAATAAGCAGACAAATTAAGCAATTCCTAAATTCATTGTACCCTTTTTATGTGCAAAAACAAAAAGAAATTTTATCAGATATAAGAAAATTTTCTTTCGCATGTTCTTCTCAAATATCTACTCATGAACATATCTTTATATATAAATTGGAAAGCAAAACAAGATAGAAATACGTGAACAAAGCGAGTGTGAAAAATAGAAACCAATCAAATTGCGTGCGTCACATCCAGTTCAAACTCAATGATTGTACGTGCTTCTTCTGCTTACATAAATCCGGCTGCAATTTGTTTATCCATAAGGCTTCGTATGTGGCTAGCTCCCTTTTGTTTCTGCATTTAGTAATTACTTTGAATGCTACATCTGGAGAACATACGTGCGTTGTTTCGATGATGTGTTGCGCAATAGCAGACGTGTATTCACCATTTGATTTAAAACAGGCGTTTAAGTTGCAATGTTCTCTCATTAGAGTAATTAACCCTCTGGTCGATCGGCCTACGTAAGTTGATCGACAACTTGCGCATGTATATTGGTAAATAATATTTGATATCATTATTAACGGCTGTTTCTCTTTGATTGCTGGTAAAGGCAAGTGTGTTACCCTAAATAACACTCGTAGTTTGGCTGCATTGAATGTGCGTATCAATGCTGCTTCAACTTTCTTTTTTGCCATTCGGGAAACTGCATCCCCCTTAAATGGGATGTTTAGGTAGACGGTTTTCTTTTCTGGCCCATAGTACGTCTGTTTCTGGTTAACTCCCCTTTTAATTAATTGACCACGTCCAATTCGTACCACACAGGAAATAACCAAACACTTTCCTAAACATACCATTTAGAAGCGACCTTCCTGCTTCAATAATTGAATGGCGATTAAATCGAATCACAAAGGCGAAATACTTTTGTGTATAAGGATCAGTTGGAAATTCTCTCCAAATCCTTTACAGACTACAAATTATCATGTAAGTGTGATAGAATATTTATTTAATGTACGAAAAAACAATTTATAAGAAACAAAAAAAATTCACAACAGATTTAAACATTCATTGATTACGTGGGTGGTGAAAATAATTAATTAAATCAAAGTTCCGAAATTTGTATAAACATCAATCCCATTATATATACATTAGTCCATATAAACTAAGAATTGTGAAGGGTAGCAAACGAAATTCATGCAGTAAACCGGTATCGTCATTATTAAAAACTCTTCAAGTACTGTCCCAAATTTCCCACGGACTGAGTTAGCCCGGGGCACCTTTCTTTCTAAGTCAAAGACACTATCCACTGCGCCACCTTTGCTACGCATTACACATAAATTTAAGTCGTATATCATGTTATCCCTATAGCCATTCCTTACTACATCTGGAACTTAGTTCCTATCTCATATGACCTGAAGTTCTAACTGGCCACCATCCTTAGGCCATACAGCAGACACTATTCCACTTGGGAAAATAGTATTGATTTGAAGTCTAATGGCAGGATTTTTACTATATATATGCGTGTGTGCATTTATATAGTATAAACTCAAAATTTAATCAGGTAGCAAACGAAGTTCATCTAAGAGATTAGTTCAGTCGTTATTGGAATCTCTTCAAGTACTGTCCGGAGCTAACCACAAACGGGGTTCTACGGTCACACTTTTCCGTCGGAATCAGGAAATCTGTCTACTGCGCCACACTCGGCACAAACTACTCCAAATTCTAAGTTATATATCAACTTGTGGTATTGGTTGGCTTTCCCTTTAAGTAGAACCTATTTGGAAACTCCTAAAACCCGATGTTCTAGGTAGACATATACGATATGACCTTATACATCAGGCATAATTCCCCTTAGGGAAAGCATATTGAGTTCAATTCCAATGGAAAGATATTGATTACGTATATATATATATATATATATATATATATATATATATCGTTACCAGTATCACTATTTTTTAGAATATGTGAACAAGAGATTATACGTTCTCCCTCATTTATATCGTGCTTCCTAAAGTTCAATTGGTGTAGATTCATGTCTTCAGCAATGCGACTTTAGAGCTCACTAATTTTCTTCTACATTATGGCGTTGTTGCTATGTAAATTCAGTACGTATAGGACTTATATCGTGTTTCCTAAAGTGGAATTCGTGTAGATTCATAGAAGGTCTTTAGCAATGGGACTTTAGAGCTCACTCACTTGCTTCTAAATTATGGCGTTGTTACCATGTAAATTCAGTACGTATAGCACTTGTATCGTGTTTCCTAAAGTTCAATTGGTGTAGGTTCGTAGAAGGTCTTCAGCAATGGGACTTTAGGGCTCACTCACTTGCTTCTCAAATATGGCGTTGTTAGCATGTATATTCAGTACGCATAGCACTTGTATCGTGTTTCCTAAAGTTCAATTGGTGTAGATTCATAGAAGGTCTTCAGCAATGGCACTTTAGAGCTCACTCACTTGCTTCTAAATTATGGCGTTGTTAGCATGTAAATTCAGTACGTATAGCATTTGTGTCGTGTTTCCTAAAGTTCAATTGGTGAAGATTCATAGAAGGTCTTCAGCAATGGGACTTTAGAGCTCACTCACTTTCTACTCAATTATGGCGTTGTTAGCATGTATATTCAGTATGCATAGCACATGTATCGTGTTTCCTAAAGCTAAATTGGTGTAGATTCATAGAAGGTCTTCAGCAATGGCACTTTAAAGCTCACTCACTTGGTTCTAAATTATGGCGTTGTTACCATGTAAATTCAGTACGTATAGCAATTAAATCGTGTTTCCTAAAGTTCAATTGGTGTAAATTCATAGAAGGTCTTCAGCAATGGCACTTTAGAGCTCACTCACTTGCTTCTAAATTATAGCGTTGTTCCCATGTAAATTCAGTACGTATAGCACTTGTATCGTGTTTCCTAAAGTTCAATTGGTGTAGATTCATAGAAGGTCTTCAGCAATAGGACTTTAGACCTCACTCATTTTCTTCTAAATTATGGCGTTGTTAGCATGTAAATTCAGTAGCTATAGCACTTGTATCGTGTTTCCTAAAGTTCAATTGGTGTAGGTTCGTAGAAGGTCTTCAGCAATGGGACTTTAGAGCTCACTCACTTGCTTCTCAATTATGGCGTTGTTAGCATGTATATTCAGTACGCATAGCACTTGTATCGTGTTTCCTAAAGTTCAATTGGTGTAGATTCATAGAAGGTCTTTAGCAATGGGACTTTAGAGCTCACTCACTTGCTTCTAAATTATGGCGTTGTTAGCATGTAAATTCAGTACGTATAGCATTTGTGTCGTGTTTCCTAAAGTTCAATTGGTGTAGATTCATAGAAGGTCTTCAGCAATGGGACTTTAGGGCTCACCCACTTCCTTCTCAATTAGGGCGTTGTTAGCATGTATATTCAGTACGATAGCACTTGTATCGTGTTTCCTAAAGCTAAATTGGTGTAGATTCATAGAAGGTCTTCAGCAATGGGACTTTAGAGCTCACTCACTTGCTTCTCAAATATGGCGTTGTTAGCATGTATATTCAGTACGCATAGCACTTGTATCGTGTTTCCTAAAGTTCAATTGGTGTAGATTCATAGAAGGTCTTCAGCAATGGCACTTAAGGGCTCACTCACTTGCTTCTAAATTATGGCGTTGTTAGCATGTAAATTCAGTACGTATAGCATTTGTGTCGTGTTTCCTAAAGTTCAATTGGTGAAGATTCATAGAAGGTCTTCAGCAATGGGACTTTAGAGCTCACTCACTTTCTACTCAATTATGGCGTTGTTAGCATGTATATTCAGTATGCATAGCACTTGTATCGTGTTATCTAAAGCTAAATTGGTGTAGATTCATAGAAGGTCTTCAGCAATGGCACTTTAAAGCTCACTCACTTGGTTCTAAATTATGGCGTTGTTACCATGTAAATTCAGTACGTATAGCAATTAAATCGTGTTTCCTAAAGTTCAATTGGTGTAAATTCATAGAAGGTCTTCAGCAATGGCACTTTAGAGCTCACTCACTTGCTTCTAAATTATAGCGTTGTTCCCATGTAAATTCAGTACGTATAGCACTTGTATCATTGTTTCTAAAGTTCAATTGATGTAGATTCATAGAAAGGTCTTCAGCAATAGGACTTTGAGCCTCACTCACTTTCTTCTAAATTATGGCGTTGTTAGCATGTAAATTCAGTAGCGTATAGCACTTGTATCGTGTTTCCTAAAGTTCAATTGGTGTAGATTCGTAGAAGGTCTTCAGCAATGGGACTTTGAGGCTCACTCACTTGCTTCTCAATTATGGCGTTGTTAGCATGTATATTCAGTACGCATAGCACTTGTATCGTGTTTCCTAAGAGTTCAATTGGTGTAGATTCATAGAAGGTCTTCAGCAATGGGACTTTAGAGCTCACTCACTTGCTTCTAAATTATGGCGTTGTTAGCCATGTAAATTCAGTACGTATAGCATTTGTGTCGTGTTTCCTAAAGTTCAATTGGTGTAGATTCATACGAAGGTCTTCAGCAAGTGGGACTGCAGAGCTCACCCACTGTCCTTCTCAATTAGGGCGTTGTTAGCATGTAAATTCAGTACGTATAGCACTTGTATCGTGTTTCCTAAAGCTAAATTGGTGTAGATTCATAGAAGGTCTTCAGCAATGGCACTTTAGAGCTCACTCACTTTCTTCTACATGATGGCGTTGTTACCATGTAAATTCAGTACGTATAGCACTTGTATCGTGTTTCCTAAAGTTCAATTGGTGTAGATTCATAGAAGGTCTTCAGCAATGGGACTTTAGAGCTCACTCACTTGCTTCTACAATTATGGCGTTGTTAGCATGTAAATTCAGTACGTATAGCACTTGTATCGTGTTTCCTAAAGTTCAATTGGTGTAGATTCATAGATGATCTTCCGCAATGGGACTTTGAGAGCTCACTCACTTGCTTCTAAATTGTGGCGTTGTTAGCATGTAAATTCAGTACGTTTAGCACTTGTATCGTGTTTCCTAAAGTTCAATTAGTGTAGATTCATAGAAGGTCTTCAGCAATGGGACTTTAGAGCTCACTCACTTGCTTCTAAATTGTGGCGTTGTTAGCATGTAAAATCAGTACGTATAGTACTTGTATCGTGTTTCCTAAAGTTCCAATTGGGGTAGATTCATAGGTCTTCAGCAATGGGACTTTAGAGCTCACTCAATTGCTTCTAAATAGTGGCGTTGTTAGCATGTAAATTCAGTACGTATAGCACTTGTATCGTGTTTCCCAAAGGTTCAATTGGTGTAGATTCATAGAAGGTCTTCAGCAATGGGACTTTAGAGCTCACTCACTTTCTTCTAAATTATGGCGTTGTTAGCATGTAAATTCAGTATGTATAGCACTTCTATCGTGTCTCCTAAAGTTCAATTGGTGTAGATTCATAGAAGGTCTTCAGCAATGGGACTTTAGAGTTTACTCACTTGCTTCTAAATTATGGCGTTGTCGCCATGTAAAATTCAGTACGTTTAGCATTTGTATCGTGTTTCCTAAAGTTCAATTGGTGTAGATTCATAGAAGGTCTTCAGCAATGAAACTTTAGAGCACACTGACTTCCTTCTAAATTATAGCGTAGTTACCATGTAAATTCAGTACGTATAGCACTTGTATTGTGTTTCCTAAAGTTCATTTGGTGTAGATTCATAGAAGGTCTTCAGCAATGGGACTTTAGAGCTCACTCACTTGCTTCTCAATTATGGCGTTGTTAGCATGTAAATTCAGTACGTATAGCACTTGTATCGTGTTTCCTAAAGTTCAATTGGTGTAGATTCATAGATGATCTTCCGCAATGGGACTTTAGAGCTCACTCACTTGCTTCTAAATTGTGGCGTTGTTAGCATGTAAATTCAGTACGTTTAGCACTTGTATCGTGTTTCCTAAAGTTCAATTAGTGTAGATTCATAGAAGGTCTTCAGCAATGGGACTTTAGAGCTCACTCACTTGCTTCTAAATTGTGGCGTTGTTAGCATGTAAAATCAGTACGTATAGTACTTGTATCGTGTTTCCTAAAGTTCAATTGGGGTAGATTCATAGGTCTTCAGCAATGGGACTTTAGAGCTCACTCAATTGCTTCTAAATAATGGCGTTGTTAGCATGTAAATTCAGTACGTATAGCACTTGTATCGTGTTTCCCAAAAGTTCAATTGGTGCAGATTCATAGAAGGTCTTCAGCAATGGGACTTTAGAGCTCACTCACTTGCTTCTAAATTATGGCGTTGTTAGCATGTAAATTCAGTATGTATAGCACTTGTATCGTGTCTCCTAAAGTTCAATTGGTGTAGATTCATAGAAGGTCTTCAGCAATGGGACTTTATATATTTATATGTGGCGAAAGCTACAAACAGTTAATGTTCGTGACTGCATAGAAATTGTGCATCCGACATTTCCAGTCAAGTTCAATGTATGCAAGACTGCTAGAGGTAGAAAGAGAGCTGCATATTTAAATTTGATTTCCATATATATTCAATTCAGTTTGATCCTCGATAGTCAGTTTGCCGTCGTACTCTGTTGATGATCAAGGAAGGTCGAAACGCGTCAGTGCGTTGCGGCTGGCGGTAGTTTTGTTATGTTGTTCGACGACTGGTTAAGTACAATGGGATTGGTGTTTACTTCAAGCTCGCAAACTTGATTTAAAGAATTCCTAAAGTTCAATTGGTGTAGATTCATAGAAGGTCTTCAGCAATGGGACTTTGGAGCTCACTCACTTGTTTCTAAATTATGGCGTTGTTAGCATGTAAATGCAGTACGTATAGCATTTGTATCGTGTTTCCTAAAGTTCAGTTGGTGTAGATTCATAGAAGGTCTTCAGCAATGGGACTTTAGAGCTCACTCACTTTCTTCTACGTTATGGCGTTGTCACCATGTAAATTCAGCACGTATAGCACTTGTATAGTGCTTCCTAAAGTTCAATTGGTGTAGATTCATAGAAGGTCTTCAGCAATCGGACTTTAGAGCTCACTCACTTGCTTCTGAATTATGGCGTTGCTAGCATGTAAATGCAGTAAGTATAGCATTTGTATCGTGTTTCCTAAAGTTCAATTGGTGTAGATACATAGAAGGTCTTCAGCAATGGGACTTTAGAGCACACTCACTTGCTTCTAAATTATGGCGTTGTTAGCATGTAAATTCAGTACGTATAGCACTTGTATCGTGTTTCCTAAAGTTGCATTGGTTTAGACATTATACGAAGTTGACTCTATTTCTGATTTAATAAGCATGCATATTGGAGATCTCTGCGTGTAACTATCCGACATTTCTTGACTAAATATAGCGTGTTTGGGGTGTAGCTCTGGCTCCTATTGACGAGCCGCCAGTACACATGAAACACGTGTGTACATGAGATTCAATAATTTTGTTTGTGCTGATTTTGTCCCATCCTGACCAAAGTTTCAATAATTACGCCCACCTACTTTGTAAAATAATATATTATTTATAATTTAGGTTTTGCCATTAAAAATATAATATTCGTGAGTCCAGAAAGACGTGGAATACGGAAGCATAATTTTATTGCTAGTATTTTTATGACGCAGCCAAAATGGCCAATCTACCATCAGATTTTATACTGACAGAAATCTGATTTTTTATAGAATATTTTGACCAAAATAATGAATAAAATAACTTATTTTTTATTATACAACGACAAAACAGAAACTAAACTTAAGGCAGGTATACACGTAGACACACATACACGTATGTACATTAAGTTCGCCAACTAATGACAGTTTGCTTTCAAATTTGTTCCATTCATTTAGCCTAGGATATACAGTGGTGTAACTAACAGCATTTTAAACCAACTATGCCCGATCGTTTCCTGCTTCAAAACCACACTGATAACCGTCTGGTTTTGCGATTAAAATTTTAAAATCAGCTACGGCATTGACGTTTTCCTTGCCAACTGTATTCAGTCTAAAATAATCTTGAGTTCGCACCTCAAATACCGGCTAGCTCCAACTATGCGGCAGTTGCATAAAGTAAATGAATGTTGCTCAATGTTCTATTGCAGAGCGTTGATCTTTGACGGCGAAGTTGAATGAGTTTTTGTCGAAAAACCATACAAGATTAGTCAATCGAGACTTTCACTACTACACCAGCAAACTACGCTTTGTGATGACAGTTTAATTTAGAATAAGAGAAAGCAGGTAGGTCATCCTTAACATATAAAAAATTCCATAAACGCGCGAAAACAAGCAAACGCACCCGTCAAATACTCAGTAAAGAAAGGTAGTCATGACAAAGGCACCAAATTATCATCTTAACAGTAAGCCATTGTAGGATAATTTATCCGTCAGATTAGATTTCATAAATACAAAATATGTATATAAAAATACAAGATTATGTTGCATCTAAACTGGTCAGTTGAGCTGATCTATCGTAGCTAACGAGACTACAGTGGCATAACATACTAGTCGTGATTTGCACTCGACATCAGATAAGAATGTGATTGAAAATAAGACAATCAATAAAAATCATATAAATTAGATGATACAAAGTAAAAAATAACATAATGAAGAATAAAACAAAGCCATATTTTAGGCAGTTTTGTGTCTTAATGATATCATGCCATATCAAAGTTGGTCAGTGAAGGCTTTCAATTGTTTGATTTAATTTTGTATCTAGTTAAGTAATCTTGATGGGCAGTTCTGGCATATTCAGTGTTTTTTCAATGAATGAGTCCTTTTTGAATCGTGGTTAGGTTCAAAAGACTCAGATTGTCTTAAAAATCTTCTGAGTTAAGCAGGATATTTAACAATATATTCATTAAAAGGGCAGGTGAATGATACATTTTTACATGCATAGAGAACGTGGTAAAACGTCTTCGAGCACAAAGCTCTGGCAATCAAATGAAGCCAAAAGTCTAGCCATTAACAAGTCTCCAAATAAGAACGAAACCGAAAGTCAGATGAAAATTTCCTTCGTTTCATCCTAATACACGTACATAAGGATGAAACCAAGCCCGTAGACGAACTGAACTTGGTAGCTTATGCAATATTAAAATTATATCAATAAAAGACATCTAAACAATTACTACCAACATTTATATGCGGTTATAAACCCCATATATATATATATATATATATATATATATATATATATATATATATAGGTGTGGGTTTACGAATATGCACGCTGAGATATTTCCCCAAATAAATCAACTCACGCGTTTATCAATATCATTGTGTTGTAACTGGACAAATCGTGCACTAATTGCAGCAATATAGCTCTGCTGGTTTGAAAAGGCAACGCGACCTGCCCCCTTCGGATATTTGAGCTCCGGATCCGTGTCAATACCGGCATAGCAAACACCACCGTACAGTCGATCCATTATGATAGCCAGTTCAACTGTAAACGAAAGATTTAATGAAAGAAACAAGTATGATTATAACAGGAACATATTCCAAGAGAAGTCGAAGTGAAACCAAGTCAGCGTAAATTAACTTTGATTAAATTTCCGTTGAAATTTTACTGATGAAAAATCTTTTTTAAACCATGAAACTTTCTATCTAACGATCGGAAACATTTTTTTAATCCTTGCGAAGGTAGCGATGCAGATATGATTCCTTGAAAAATCTTTTTTCTAATTTAAAATTTGTAACGAATAATATGTGATAGTAGAAAATGTAGTAGATTTTCCCCTCCGCTAAGACTTAATTCATAAAAATTCAATAAAAATGGAGTTCTTTTACGGTTTGTATGGAAACAGTTCTTTGATCTGATTTGTCTGTTGAGTTCGTTATTTTCGTTTTTTTAACTGGAATTAGAATGTTGAACATAGAAATAACACTTGCTCATGTTGATAAAAAACAATATCAAGAAATATATAACAGTTAAAAACTGTTTGTTGCGGAGACCTAATATATATGCAAGTATGTATTAGGTGTTACGAACCTAGTAACAAATTAGTTCAGTTGTGA
>JAQBSW010007062.1:0-43732 GCA_029291075.1 Eudiplozoon nipponicum
ATAGAATGGAATTGATTATGTTAGAATTATATTTTATATTGTACATTAATATATAATGCTATAGAGTAGAATTATTGAGTGTATAGAAAAATATGTGTTAATTTATATGTGCCTAATATATGATATGAGAGAATGGAATTGAGTAAGTGAATATGTTTGCAATAGAGTTTATTATGACAGAATTTTTCATTGTTTTATAGGGGAGAATTGAATGGATTAGCATAGGTTGATGTACAGTGGTGCTGAAAAGAAATTTTATTAGTTTTGAATGGAAATGTATTGAACTTAAATGAATAGAGTTCGCTAATTTGTAATCGAATGGAATTGATTTGAATTGATATAAACTGAATGAAATGAGATAGATTTTTCTAAAGTGTAATATTAGCCATTATGTAGAACATACGAACTGTAAAACTATATTTTACTGCCGTGGCGACCGTTCCAGGAGCGTAGTACTGAGCCACTTGTATTTGAACTTCATCGTCCTTTGTCAACCATTTCAGTATATTTGCATAGATTGGTAGTTGGTCATTACTTGCGGCTTCACGCAAGATATTTCTTGATAAGAGAATCAGCGGAAAGTTTCCCGAAATAAGCGACTCACAGTTTACTTGGAAGTCATTGGATTCGTAATCGAATTGAGTAGGCGGTTGCTGAAATTAAAAAAATAAATGAGATAAATGTATAATCCAACTCGAATATTTAAGAATAAGATATAGGGTGATATGAATTAATTAAGGTTGTTCGTGCATTTTAAGATCAGTTTGAGCGATTAACGGAAGATTTTATATAATAATATTCATTCGAAGTTTAAAAATTATGTCTCGCTAAAATTAATGTATATATATATATATATATATATATATATATATATATATATATATATATAACATTTGCCTCTATTTTGAAAATTGTTTTGTCGGAGTGCCAGCTTCATATATTCCAATGCCGCGTTTTGCGCACACGGGTAGTAGTTTTGCACGGACAGTTTCACAAAGATCCGATTGATCACAATTTACAATTTTGTTTTGTCTTTGATCGGGTTGAGTTTTTATTCGTCCCACATTTGCTTAAATCTGCTATTGTGAGTATTGTGCTGTGTATAGTTGCCTGAGGATGGTGCTGGAAAGTAGGCACCGAAACGTCGCCAGTAAACAAAGTATGTGATAGACCGCATTTCCATTGGGACGAATAAAAACTCAACTCGATCAAAGACAAAACAAAATTGAAAATTTGCCTCTATATCATTTCTATAAGAGTTAATTATACAGATAATTTATGGTAGCCAGCGAAAAAAAACAAAAGTGATCTACATTTTAATTTTTCTTTTTATCATCGTCAGCTAAATTGGTACCCAGAGACTCATATATAAGGACTATGGATATATTTGGAGATAAATCATGGTCGTTCAGTGTGTGCTTGAAAAATTTAATATACCAGCATAGATAATTTGAACTAACTTCACCAAATAGCAGTTTGGAAACAGATGAAAACTATTCTCGATTTAAATTTGAACATGTTGAGCAAGTTTATTGTACAGAATTTTAAGAATTCACCATTTTTTTGTAAAAATGTTAATAGTGGATATTGTACCAATAGGATCTGGTAAAATAAACCTTGCTATTCTGTGATTTGTAAAATATTTTTCCATACGTGTGCGGCAAGGTCGCTCAGAGGATAGAATAAATGTGTCAAAAAGAGCCATTCCCCAATTAGAGCCCTGTCCGCGGCCAAATCTGGACAGTACGTAAAGGGACGAAACCTACAAAATTTAATTCCTTTTATACAATATACAATGATTATTTTGTCCCGACAAGTGTATATATAGGTATAATACGAATCTTTTTTATAGTATGATCGCTATATTGATTTAATAAATACTATACTATACTATATATAACAATTAGTCTTTAACATTAGCTTTAAATGCAAATTGCAGACAAAAGTAAGATAACGACAATAATTCGTAGACATAATTTCATTCGGAAGAAGAAGTTACCAAGCAGTGAACAGAACTAACATTAATGAAACACTCTCGAATGAAATCAACAAACACAAATTGAGAGTTTATAAAATTGGCGGTCTATAATTAAGGTTATGCTGAAGTGTAATTTGTAGTCTAAGACATTAGAAAAGATGGAACATCGTCGTAACAATTCAAGGCATGACAAGAAAAAAATTAGTATCGGACACCGACTCCGACAAAATAAATGACGTATCAAATGTCTCTTTTTTGAAATCGGGACAGTGCTGTGGTAACAAATATAATGTCCAGTCCTCGTCTGCTTTAGTTGTATTATTTTACACTGTCATCTTCCTGTTTCAATAGTAATGTGACAATGAAGACTTTGCACGATATCGAAGGTTTTCGTTCTCGCAAGAAAACTATATGTATTAGCTCATATTGTTCAAATCGTTTAGCATGTCGTTTGTTTTGACATTTTAATTTATAATTACGAATTTACCATCCATATGGTAGTATTCTCTGATAAGCGGTTCTAGTTTTGATGTTACCAGGTAGAACTTGTAGGCATCAGGTAGTATACTTCCAAACATACTATCCACCGATACTCTATTGACCAGCGTGAAATATTGACAATTGAAGATGAATTAAACATCTCTAGGGAACAAAATTAAGAAAACTTTTAGAAGATTTGTTTTCATGGGGAATAATAGGTGGTAACTATACATAAAAAGGCAGAGTAAATAGATGAAATTATAAACTAGATCGCTCGTGAATAGATTTTTAACATCGAAATAAATCATGATTTTATTCTTAACTTTGTACGATTTATCTCGTTCAAAAAAGTTAAAAATATCGCAAACACAATCACTTGAAATTTCAATTTGATCTGGTTTTATAATTGCATTCAATCTCCTGCCAATTTTATGCTATTGTGTGTTCATCCTTGGTATGATGGGTATTAATTATGGCCACTTGCTCGTTTCACCTATTTCGTGTACGTTTGGCATGCCAAACATTCTGGCTGCGCGAGAGCACACTGGTTTTGCTTGAAGAGACATATAATGTTATCGATTTCATTAGAATTCTTAGCGTCGGTTCTTTGTTGAGAAAATGTCTTTTTACGAAGTTGTGCATACTTGCTATACAATAAATGTACATTCCTAAACATGATTTATTTCTAAATTAAAATTTACAAATGCATAAAATTGACTGGAGCTAAAATTGCTTATATATATATATACATATATATATATATATATATAATGGGACTGGTTTTTATTTTGAGATCGCAACCAAGTACTATCAGTGTAAGTTTTGTAATATATTAATGGGCGAATGCTCGCATAATAATAACATTTATGAATAACGGACAAAAATGAAATGTGACGACTGATGAAATTATGACAGCATTGATGTTTAAGGTGATGATTAATACAAATTAAATCGGGTTTGGGACTTGAACTAAGCACATATGTTATAATTAAATCATACAAAACGTCACAGAACTGGCATCACTTTCACTTAATTATGCAAATCAGCTTATTCTGTTAATAATTTATACCATCGCAAGTAATGCCAGTATAAATGTATAGAAATAAGCAAGCTTGAAAGCTACAATCTATGATTCTCGTGACGGTGTAGAAGCTGCGTAATAGACATTCCAGCGACAAGCAATGTATTTGGCACAACTAGAAAGGAAAGACGAAATGATGTTTTTAAAATATTTCGTATAATTTTCAGTTTTCTACTAGGCATCTGTAAATTTACATTTTTTTTATTTTGAGCAATGTCCATTTTTTTTAAAAAAACGTCTGATTCACAATTTATTTTATAGAACATGAAAAAAATTCACCGCTTATTGCAATGAAAAGAATTTTTAATGGAGGAAAAGAAATTAATATAAAATGTGTATCCCAAAATTTTGACACGAAAATTGGTTGCGCGGGCCATGATAACAGCTATTTGTGATCTTGATATAAACACTTATCCCGTTATATATAAGCTCATTTCTAATTAAAAATTAAGCACTGCATAATATAAGAAAGACAATTCGACTAGTAGATCGAGTTTGTCCTTATTAGGAATTCCTAAAATACTGTACAGAATTTAATACAGGCGGTTCACGAACCGAGACACTTTTTGGAAAAGTTTGTGGCTTTATCCACTGCACCACCCACGCTTTATGTGAGACACAATTTGGAATCATATAACAACCTCTATTTTCTGGCCATGCCTTTCAGACAGACGTAAACTTTTTGTAATCTCTCAATATCTGAAGTTCTAACTAACCATCAAGATCTCTGATTAACAAACTTCTTAAATTATTATTATTATTATATATATATATATATATATATATATATATATATATATAAGTTGGTAAATCGTTGGTGGGATGCATGTGAAAGCTCGAACACCTTTTAGACAAATCTCAACTAACACTTGATCGAATTGGCAAAGAACTTCATAAAAGTATATTATATACATGACATCGCTACCATCATTGTCAATGACAGAAGTTGCATAAAAATATGAGCCAGCAACACTGCAAACCTTACAGCCTGCGTTGTTGCCAATGGCACAAGATAGAACTCAGGAACAAGGCGAAAGGTATGACGAAAAACAGGGAAAACATTCATCAACGTAACAGCCCAAAATCGAACATATTGTCTAAACTAAATTCATCAATACAAGAATAACCAGATTTAATATATCATTCGGCTACATGCACACAGTCATACGCATATGAACTCACAAATCCATCCGTAATACACCAACAGCATGAAATAGAAGTGAACTGAAAATCTGATTATTTGCCACCCATTTAACTAAATGCAAACCTAGGATGTATATAAATGAATTTTTGTAATGTGTTGATGAGTGTTTCATGAATAAAATAGACATTATCCAATTTTTTATAAAACGCTCATTCTATTCGTTACAATCATTATATATTGTTGCTTTTTTTAAGGCGATGGAAATTATATATATATATATATATATATATATATATATAGAAACAAAACCATTTGTAATTACATGACTATTAGATTATGTAAATTAAATTATCTGTTTACTTCTTCCTTGTAAATAACTGGCCACCTGTATCAAGGTGATTTCACCTGAGACATTAACGATCACACTCTTACCCATATGTATTACGCAGTATTTTATATAGTCTTGTGCGTAAAAGTTTTCGAAGGCCTTATGCAAAGTTTCGAAAATGACTATTCGATTTGTCCAATAAAATTATTTCATTTTTTTGTTTTCATTCCTAAGCACGTTGACGATCCCAGTAAATAAGTTAAATGTAGCATGGCATTGTTGTATAATTGGTGTACACCCATTACCCTTCTGTGAATACAAGGTTCTGCATGTGATGGATACATTGAGAAACGTTTTTCAAAAGTAGTACCTTCTTTCAACCATAATTTATGTTCAATTTAAAAGAAAAGCTCAGTTTTACAAAATAAATAAAAATAAAATTAGATATCATTGGAAACAATCTTTTAAAAATACCATGCCAAATGTAGGAATAAAATAAAAGGAGCGAGGAAAAATTTAGTATGTTCGAAGTTACGTTGCATATAAATTACTTTTAATCTAATAAGAAACGGAGAAAACATTAGGAGCGTATTTAGAACAAGTCTTAATAAGAAGTGTAAACGCCCCGGCTGCAAGTAAATGCCGTGCGACGTTGCAAAAGAGGTTAAGATCCGTAGAGGCTGAGATACAGTTACCGTTGGTGGCATTTATTAGGGCCGGTAATTGCCTTCTCCGGCGAATGCCGAGAAAGTTCGTTAGTGTAGCAGTATCTAGAAGTACTCCTAGACACTTGAGATCGGCTCTGGTTGACTGGTTGGTGTTCCTGCCTTGTGGCATCTAAACCAGAGGGAGAGTTGCTCTCTTGTTGAAGATCTGCGGCAACACCCTGGTGATTGGCACACCTAGAGGTCCAATAAATATATTATCGATCCATTTTACTAGTTGTGCAGCAACAAGATTGGCGTGACAGAAAATCCAAGTGACGCTTGTCCAGAAGTCAGCGTGGGCGAACAGTCAATATGACGCGAGACAGAAAGCACGCGTAGTGCACAGCAGAAATCAAACGTGCTAGTGACAAGCATGATAAATGCACCGTGCTTATATAGCGTGGAAAACGAAAGCTCGCACGCCATTGGTTAACGGAAAATTTTGCTTGTTTTAATTGCTGCTGCGTAAATGAAATTTGAATTTCATTTACGCAGGACAATATTTCGGCGAATTGTTCTGAGCCGTTACACAAACATGATAAAGTTATTACGAACAATATGTTAGACACAGTCTACCTTTTAAATTTAGTTCCGGTGGATTTTGTTGTGTCAAGATTTGTCTGCTTTAAATTACTTTTTTACAAAAAATGTATGCATTTGAATGGCCAAATTATTCCTTGTTGTAAATGGCCTAGTTTATGTTTGAATAAACATAGAATATGCTTCAGCCGTCATCAGAATCTTACGATTTAGAAATCATTCAAATAGCATAATGCTTGCAAAATAAGTTTATAAAATATCGTTGATATCATTATTTAATGTCGGTAGATTCTCACACCGCAACTGTTATTATGCCATTGACCTTGATAACACCTATTAATTGTTAGCCCAAATTTCGTTCATTATGGTTTAACCTGTGTTATTAGGCAGTTACAAATAAATCATTAGCCGTCTAATAACATTTTATAAGTCTCTTCCAAATACATCACTATTAAACATTTAATGCTGCATTATATCAGGAAACGAGCAAAGAAATTACCGTCATCTCGGTCTATTTCTTATTTTAACAGACAATATATTGTATGAGTCAAGAGGCGAAATACCGCTGTGACGGTATGGATCGCGATTCTGACGAAGACAACTGGTAGATCGAAATATAATAAAACATATAAATTAGTGTTTGCAGCCACTACCTACAATTGTACTCTGGAAATTTTGACTTCCGGTTACGAAAGCCTTTCTCAATGAAAAGCACATTCCTCAAACAATTTGATAATCAATATATCAAGGGGTAACTTTAGTTTAAACTTTTTTATTTAAATATCCAGAGTTAAATTAAAGACAGTGTAGGCAAACACCTTGTTGGGCACAACAAAAATCAGGTAATTAAACTGTTCTCTGTTGTGCAACATGTTTCTTTCAAAGCATATAAATTTGTGTTTTGTCAACAACTAATTTAACGGAAGATAATAACACTGAAAAACGATTGACCACAAATAATATCTTTTTTTTATACCATTTAAATGATTAATTGGGAACCCAATAATTCGCACACCTTAAAGCAAAAATCAACTATACGATAGTTCTGTATGCTTTCATAGTAGTATGGTCTTCCAAAATAATCAGACAAAACTTTGGATTCAAAAGGAAATATAGAACATTTTACGAGGCGATCTTGACACATCGACTAAAACGGTGTCCATCCATAACAATTAGTTACGGTATTTCTTTATCTCCGCAGTATATTAAATTTGAACCAGTATGGTTTTTAATAAATAAAATACAATGCTAATTCTATTTACAATGGTTAAACAGTCGGAAAATGAAGTCATGTATATTTATTCACTATATTTTCGACAGATAAGCCAACAGGCAATATCGTTATTTTGTACAAGCCACACTTAAAAAAGGTCCAGTTTGAAGTATTTAAACAAAATCTTTTTTATGGAAGTGTGAGCAGAAACTACTTAATAAGTCACTTGTTTTATGCGAACATAAGCCAGAAGTACAATACAAACCGATACAAATATTTGCTTTTTTTGCAATCACAAAACAATCCAGTACACCAGAGTGTGCATTATCGGCATTCAAATGATACTACTCGTTGTGGAAGTCATTTAAATTGTTTTAGATTAATAACTCCTCATATAAAAATAAATCAGTTTTTATCTTCGGACAATTGATGTTACAGCTGGTTTCATAACACAAAGTTTTGTTCTAATAGAAATAATTTTTTAATAATTTTTTATTTGTGTATATTTTTGAAGATGTTGACTTGCCTTTTGTGTGGTACGCATACTGCATGCTCGTGGCTTAACCTTTTTTGTTTCCTGAATGTCATTTTACGAAACGATAGTTTGGCAATAAATTATTGAAGGTGCTTCAAATTATTAATTATTATTATTATTATTGACTTTACTGGAAGGATTTCAAATTTTCTTTTGTTAATAATTGTGGATAGTCTATTTTCAAGGATTTCACTTCACATCAAGTAGACCAAATTCATCCTTATTGGACATTCATCAAGTATTAGCCAGAATTTACGCGGTTGGCGTACAAGCCGGGGTGATTTAACTTTATTGTCGTGTAGCTCTTCCCAAATCCCTCCCAATCCGCGCACACAGTGTAATTTTAATTCATGTAATAAATCATGTTTTTCGTTAGTATTTCCCCCTGTAGAGCCTATTTGGCATCACTTTTAGTCTAAAGTTCGAACCCTCCAACCAAGATTTTTCAATAGAGAACAGACGACATGCCACATCTGGAAATGTTATAGAATAATGTATAGTGGCATGATTATGGTATATTTATATTGTCCTTCTAAACTAAAGATTGCATAATGTTTCATACACTGTTAATCAAGTTTGAGATAATCTTTGAATGAAGTAGAACTTCATTGCGCGGTGCAGTCTTCGTTGAAATTTAATATGCAACGTGCTGTTGCGGGATAATGGATAGCACTCGTAGATCAGTAACATCTTCATTACTTTACATTTTCAAGTGCACAGACTGTGTTGTCGGGGCAAGTGAAAACCCATCAATCAAAGGTCAACACATTCTGTGCACCTGAAAATGTAAAGGAATCAAGATTTCACCGACCTAGGAGTGCTATCAATTAAACCGCAACATGAAGTTGCGTATTAAAATTCAAATTAATCAAGTTGACCGGTTTTGTTCTTAATGAACACACATGAAATAATTGTTAGAATTGCTGTAATCAGAGATCGAATAAAAGTAAATTTGCTTCATTTATATATAGTCATGCTTTACGACTTTGTCTATAGCTCAAAATAATTAAATTTACCTTAAAATAAATGAAAATGTTTAATTGTATTTAACAAAAAAATGAGTTTATGAAAATGATTGTCTAGACATTTTTCCATCAATAATAAAATCTGACTATAAAATTTGAATAATGTATACTCAATTTATGAAATTGAACTGCTATAAATTAGCAAAATATGTTATCAGGCATCTATTTCTGCTTTTTATTTAGTAAAAGATATAATTCAGTAACTAGCCTTAAATATTTGCTTATAATTATGGCAGAAAGAATGAGGTGTCTTACGGTTTCGTCAATATGCAGCTGTATAATCACTTTGCACACATTCTGGATGCTGATTGACAGAAGGAAACCAATGATTTTCAGTGGTTGAACTGATGTAGGTCGAAACATAATGTATGGTCCAACAAACTTCAATTCCCTTAGAAGTCCAGCTAGAAATAAAAGTTTTTAAAAAATTTATAACAAGAATGGTAAGTCTTTAATGAAAGATGTTTCCTCCTTTTCCAGCCGGCTAGGTGTGAATCGTCTTGTATTCCAAAATCACTTAATAATTTTTTCGGTCAGCTTTTGGCTAAATGCGAACTCCTATTGATATATTCAAATGCAATTTTTTTCGAAATTGAGTTCGCCTTAATTTATTAATCTGATATAACAAAAATTTAACTAAGCACACTGTGTCCAAAGCATAAATATAATACAGAATGTATGTGCGTGTTTCTCACGACACATTTCTTGCTCAACAATTTAAGATTAACCGCAAATTCTCTCTCTCTCGTCTCTAAACCTAGTTGTTCTCGCAGTCTCCTTTCTGACCAGACATTAAGTTTAACAATCTGGCAATAGATTTATCGAATTCTGGCGAATAACTATTTTTACCAGTTATACATAAAAGAGGGCAGTTCCAAATTGAGTTTTAAATAATTATTAATGAAAGTGTATTACAAAGCTGTCTGTTTAAATCGACCATGTTATGCAACTCTTCAACACAATAATATTTATTGGTAAACATAATCTCTCAAAACTCTGTCCGTATAACCAGAACAGGTTATACAATTTCTTAAAGCAATAATCCTCAATGTCAAGACAATATATCACAAAACCGTGACTATTCAATAAAACGTTGATATACAAGTACTAAATGCAATAATTCGCAGAGGTTAATATAGTTTTCACAAAAGAAATCAATTTAAGCGGACTATGCTATTTTTCTCTTAAACATCATAGTCAGTATTGGCTAAAATTTATATCAGACACCTAGGCCGTTTAAAATATCTTGCTTCACAATTCTTCAAGTGCATAATTATAAATGGTTGTTTTATTTCTCACAATACCGTGTCCGTTTAAACAGAATATGTTATAAAATTCACTAACACGATTGCAATTACTTCTACACCGTTTTCGTTTAAGTAGGCCATGTTGTACAATTCTTCAAGCTAATAATTCCGATAGGCTAAAATATATTAAAAATGACGCGTTTCATCATTATTTATTTTTCGAAGCAATAAATGGCAGAAAACCACGCTCCTTTGAGTAGACAGTTGTACAACTTTTTAGGAAATAACTTCCATTGATTCAAATCACTCTAAATACCGACCCAATTTAAGTAGATCGTGTTAAGCAGTTCTTAAGAAATTAATTATCGTTGGCTTGCATAATTTAAATAAACGATGTTCATTTTAAGATAATAAGTTTATACAATTCTTTAAGAAAATAATCGATTAACAAAATTAGCAGAAAGTAATTTCCGTTTAATTAGATCAATTGTAATAATTGTGCAAAATATTAATTGTTTACATTAATGCATTCATTTACAAAAATAAATAAATAAATAAATAAAATATGATTTTATAATGTTATAATCGCAAAATATTTTACAACTGAAATAAAATAAAATATTTTAGATGAAAAATATTGGCTACGGTCGAGCTGCTTCTCATAAAAATATATTTCCGTAGACGAAAACTATCATGTGTACAGCTTTGCGAAGTTTTTCTCGCGATAATATTTATTTTGGTGTTAGTAACATTAATAGAGTTATCCAATTAGTAGATCATTTTGTGTATTGCGAGATTACGCGACATCATTTCCACCACGTATATTTTCACGCACATGTATACTTGTGTATTAATTTTTATTTCCAATCTTCTTTCTGTTTGTCCGTGGTAGTTTGAGCCACAGACAAAAATTCATTCTTATGTAAAAATTTTTACTTGACTGCAAATTGATTTATTTCTTGATATTTGAAAACGGCGATGGTTGTATGCGCTTAGTTAACGCTAAGTAAGTTTTAGTCTAAGGAAGCTGTTTTGCAGGATATAAAAAATGCAGAATGCACCGTAGTCCTACCTAAATGATATAGTCTAAAAATTGAAAATATCGTCTTCTATGTCAACCAGCTGTGTGTTATTTAGAATTTTGCGAAGATTTGAAAATTATTCAGTCATAAAAGCTGCTTTAGTAGAATGATCTGCTTGTTTGATGACTTTATCAACATTTTGCTATACAACTTTTATAATTCGCATTAATTCGATTTTTATGTAATCAGATATAACCTACATAAAGTTTGCATAATAAATGGTTAATTATGATAAACGAATGGAAATAAATTTCAAATTTAATCAGGATTTTTTTAAACTTCTGTTCTTCGTTTAGTTTTGATAACTTTGCTAAGACTAAACAAAGTTCCTGCCTATTTACCATCGCGATAACCCATTATACATTATTTGAATAAGAATTAAACAAAGTGCATTTGATGCAGAAATCGTGTAATCCAGTGTTTCTACTAGATATTCAGCATTGATGAGACTGGCAGATATTTTGTGATAACCAAACTGGTTGGCTTTTGATAAAAAAGTAAGGTTCTTCTTTCGATATCGTTTCTATATGATTTTACACACAGAAACGCGTACCCAATTTTTATTACGATCAATTTTATTGCGATAAAGTGCGCCACAGTCCTAGGTACATTTCTCAAAATATTTACAATCATTTGAACAGTGGTCCCATCCTTGTCACTCGGTTCCCCAACTCTTTAACGTCATAAACAAACATGGGCCAAATTATTGCAAGAAATTTTTAGAAAATTTTTAGTATACGTATTTCTTTAAAATACTACATTTTTAATCAAATACTACAAAAAGTGAGAGAAAAACAAGACGTGTTCGAAAAAGAAATCGAGCTGCGCTAAACTTTCATACACAGAAGTGGGGTTTATTTATCTTGGCCATATATATATAACCAAAAGTATATCTTTAATGGACATTTGGAGGCAATCATAATAGATAAACTTTTTCCAGAACCACACAGGAAAAATTGTTCGTACATTGGCATTACCATGGATCTTTCCAAGCACAATGAGAAATTGCCTAAATTTTCCGATCTTTCTTGATTAATACTTTTATGTATATTTTAGATTTACTTTCTATGTGGACCGTCTTTATATTAAAACAAATTTTATTCTTTTACTTCACTCCGGAAAACCAGTTGATAAGGTGCATCAAAAGCGCTAATGAACATTCATATGTGGAAATAGATGCTATATTTATGTGTGAATAAAGAGAGATTTGGGTATGGTGCATGGTATTAGATTGTATTATTTAATCAGATCAAAATTATTTATATTAAACTGAAGCCAAATTTTAAACATAGTTAAATTTAAGAACTTACCATTGCGAACTCTATTTCATGGCATAATGTATCTATGTCGTATTTCCAGAGATATTAGAAAATAACAATCATTAAATATATATTGATATTTATAACAAGTGAAAAGTATGATGAAATATTTTTCGAAAGGGGAACACAGTAAATGTCTAGAAAGATGAATATCCACACGGTTATTATGAACTTGCGACATCAGTAAACATTTTAAAATCCTCGTGAAATGGGAGATTTCGGAAAAATATATTCTGACAACAAAACTTCAAATAAATTAAACAATAATTGATTGCGCGTGTGTTGGTAACAATTCTTCAAATCAAGTTCGCGAGCTTGAAGTAAACACCTATCGCATTGTATTTAACCAGTTGTCGACTGGCGGTAGTTTTGTTATGTTGTTCGACGACCGGTTAAATACAATGGGATTGGTGTTTACATCAACTCGCAAACTTTATTTAAAGAATTTTAACTATTTTTTTCCAATATATTCAATACATGAATAACATTTCTATACTTTATAACTTAAATAAAATGGGATTGGTGTTTATATCAAACTCGCAAACTTGATTTAAAGAATTTTAACTATTTTTTTTCCAATATAACGCTTTTTGCGCTGCAAGTTTACATGTTTGCACTCGAGTAAAATGATGTTTACATGCGATAAAGAGCAAGTTCAATTTGATTCGGCGAAAAGATAAAGTTGTAACGCCACGTAAAACAAACTATTAACTGCGGCGTTTTTGAAAAAATTTGCGTTGGATGATAGAAGTTCATTTATATTGTCATTCTTTTAAGTCGATATTGATTTCTAACTTTGACAAAAATGATTATATTGAAATTTTCCATAAAGAATTAAAAACTCTTTGAATGAGAGATAGACAACTATTTTGATAGAAAAGGAAAGGCTACAAACTTTTCAATGTGGGTATTGTAATTTAATTTTTGCCCGTCACTAACATAATGATTAATCATTAATAGCGAAATTAACATTTTAACAAATGTAATCCTTTCATTGTACCTTCCTTCTCGTCTGGAATAGAAATCATTATAGAATTAATCATTAAACGCAAGCAATGCTTCTTTATCCGTGTCTAGCTCACGCCTATATAACTCTCTTAAATAATTTCTATAATATTAATTCAATAGATATTTCTTATACAGTGCTAAAAATAGTTAAATAAACAATTGTGTAACTTTAATTTTGACAGTTTGACTTGACTTTTATTTCAGCATATTTTTCCATTTAATCCATTTGGTTTGTCAGAATAAGCTGAACAAAGTGTAAGATATAACTTGAGAAGTATAAGTAGGACAAATTTCTAATTTATATGCCACTCAACTCTTACTTGCCACAATTGCCACACCTGGGATTCAAAACAAAGGAACTTTGCTTCAATATCTAGTAACATATGCACTACATCCCCGTAGCATAGGATGGTTAGTTAGAACTACATGATTAATATATTCAAAATAGGTTTCACCCGAAATAAAGGCCAACCTTAAATGATGAGTAGAAAAGGACATTTTCATAGGCTTTTAGGAAATAAATGGTGTTGGTCTGTAGTAGTACAACTCTAATTCATTTATTTTACGAGTTCAATACACTTCAGTGGTTCTATCTTCTCCAAAATATAGCATAATTAAGATTAAACCACGAATTTCTATCTAGATTTAATCTTTCTCTAGTAAAATATTAATTTTCCACTAAAAGTTCATTTAAATATTCACGATTAAAAATAGGCTACGTGACGCTAGCACACGGAGAAGTAAAATTTAGAAGAACTTACAGGCTAAATTAGATCGTTTGTACTCTCTAATCTCCAGTGTGTACTCTTTTATGAATGGCAACCAATTCGGTGGAATATAGAAACGCAACAATTTTCCTGAAGTCCCGTCTTCATACGCCGCTTTAACAAAGTCCATGTATGTCACAGCACCACCTTTGCAAGACACAATATCTGGCTGAAACAAATATATATTAACAAAAATTCATAACACAGTGCAGCTTTTACCAAAGACAAACTAAACAATAACAAAACTTGTGTTGTTTTTCGCTGAAAAACACGCTCGTTTCCCTAAATTTTGTAGAGCTACCGTTGTGTTGAAGAAAGAGTAAGATTGACTTAATTACTAACAGTTTCCTTACTAATGCGATTGTTAGATTAACAAATATCACATTTAGATGGCCCGAAATATAATTTAAGCAATATATGTAAAAGAATTCCACAATCCACTCACAAGAAAGTGATGAGCTAGCTCAGGAGAGACTAACAGCACCAATCTGTTGGCGTGTATTATAATTTGTGTACGCGGCGGTGAAGCTCATAAACCTCCGCTTGGAAGTGATTCGATTAATCTATTTGACAAGACACAACCAATTCCACACTAGTAGTGAAATTCGAATTTGTTTACGCGGCGGTAAAGCTAATAAACTTCTGTTTGGAAGTGATGTGAAGCATCTTCCTGAGGAGAAACACGCAGCTCCACACCGGTATTGTTGCCAGTTAACTATAATGTGCTTTCAGCAGAACGTTGGTCATTTGTCCTACATGCTTTGCCATTGGTAAAGAATGACTTAATAGTGGTGGCCAAGAAGACACACCAATCAAGATTGGCAAGCGAGGGTTAGTCTCATTCTAGATTTAACTATACATTACGGTGTATCCTCATTAACTGCTGAGGAGGGGACAAGTGTAGTAGTACAATCAGACAGACATTACTTCGAGACAAAATGAGTACATAGTAGTAGAGATATATTCGCCCTCTTGACTTGATATGATCAATAGCAAAAGACAATTTAAATTATTTTTAAAATTTCTTAAATAATATTTTTCTGGTTCAAAACAGAAATTTATAAGGTATATATTTGGTCAAGTATGTATTAAGCGTTGCGAACCTAGTAACAAATTAGTTCAGTTGTGACCAGAAGAATAAACCAAAGGCAGCGTGACCGGAAAGTATAATCTCATGCACATTCGTTTCGTACTAACCGGCGACTCATCAGTAGGAGCCGGTATTACACTTTTTAACCACTACATATTTGGATGAAGAATGTGGGATAATAGGACGGTACAGTGTGCATGAGATTATACTTTCCGTTCATGCTGCCTTTGGTTTATCCTTCTGGTCAAAACTGAAATAATTTGTTACTGGGTTCGCAACACCTAATACATACTTGCTTATATATTTGTTCTCCGAAACAAACAGTATTTAACTGTATATATTTGGTCCTTTGAAGGCTAAGCTACCAAAATATACAACTTGTTTCCAATTCTTTTATGCTGCTAACAATAGTGGTGTGATTTAAATTCAAGAAAAATCCTCAACTAGGCAAATGGTGATAAATATCTACAAATAGGGCCTATTAGTTTGTTCTACGTCATGGTTATTATTATACAAATTCATTTATCTGACGTTGCAAAGTATGTAAACCAGTTAGTTGTATTAGAAAGATACTCTAGATTGATTGCGCATAACTGGCTTTTATAAGAATGCTTGTTAAAAACGATGCCCTGATCATTGATTCCAAAACAAACAGCTAACATCTTTTTTTAGCCTTAATCATAAAAATATCACGGTTTTCATAACGCGAACTTTCTTAATGTGTGAGTGAATAATAGCTAAATTAGACAAACCTAGTAAACTCAGGGTTACATTTCTGTTTTACCAATAAGGCGGCAGATTTCTAAAATTACAAACAATACATTTCTTTTCCAGAACAAAACGTTCATGAAAAGGAATCCATCTATACCCATAAAAATGCCGACAAAGCATGGTATGATATTAAACGTGCGTTCATTTGATCTATTTTGTCATTAATCATATTATTCTGCCTTAATTCCAATGACGACGGTGAATTATCCGATATGGAGTATGTGATGCATTATTCGATCTGTGATCTAACCATGTTAATGCTGTTCCCAACCTATCTCATGCTAGAATATAGTTGAAAGCTTTATCAGGCACAAATATATTTAGAATTAAAAATCAATGCTCAAAACATTGCGGTGATATTGTCAAACCTCTAATCGTGATAATTCAGTATGTGTATGTCTCAAAATACATGCATGTGCACAGGAAGAAAAAGCAAAGACGAACCAATCAGAATGTTCTTTATTCACTAGAGCATGACGAATAGTACTTTCGCAAATTTATTACAAATCGTTAAAAAGTTATTCGGTTTCACTTGTTTAATTGTGGTCAGTATACACATGAATATATGTTTCTTTATAGATAAAATAGATAACAATAAACTTTAAAAAAATAAATGGAAGTTTCTATATCTTTGCAATTACTTGTCAAGCTCAATAGCTTAATTAATCTGTGTTTAACTACCAAGAATATTTACATCCGTTAATACTTTTAGCTTAATCCCCAATCAATTTACTCAAATACTGCTTTAAAAACAGAAGTGCAATTTGTTTCTTCTGCTTAGGAATTAGTCAAATGTTTATCAACTGGATTCTTCATTCATTTTTCTTCGATTTGTGCAGTCTTGTTGAATGCTCTATCCATCGAAGGTCTTCTTTCACACTAATATTTCCTTTTCGCTAGTCATAGATTGCGCCAATATACATCAAAGAGTTCACTCATTATTATTCACATTTAAATATTAATTATACCAGGAATTAGTTATGCCCTAAATAAATTTCTGATTGCACTGGTTATGACAACAATCATTAAATTAAATCGAATATACGGATTTAGGATGAATACCATTCTAGTTTGTGACCAGACTTCAATCAAGACTAAACTACCGTTGATTACTCATTCTGACGCAATCAGACTTCTATTTTAATCAAAAGAGCAGAACATCAGAAAGACTGGTAATGATCAAACAGTATATATATATATATATATATATATATATATATATATATATACTCAATATTTTAATCTAACTGCATTTCTTACCTCTTGTTATCTTACAATAAATTTTTGTTTACTGCAATGTCGGCTGCAAAATTTGTATTGATAGTCGATTATAATTTTTTTCAGCATTCTAAATATTAACTTAAATAATGAAATTTATCAATTATTCCTTTCACGGGTGGTGATAAATTTATTAATTTAAATGGAGTTTCGTAAGCAGAATAAAGACCTATAGAATTTGTAATATCAGTAGTTTCACAATAAATAACTACCATTAGTTACTCTTAATTGAGCATGAATCATATAGGCAAAACAACTAACTAACTAGGATCAAATCGCAAACAGTAAAGTACATAAAAAGAAGAAGTTTTTATAGCACTTCTCCTAGTCTGCCACACCTTGTATTTGACTGGTTTGTGGAATGTGCCATTTCTATGCGGTCAAAGCTAAAATTTTGTTTCAATTGTCCCACAAATACCCTTTTACAAAGTGAAGTAATTAAATGACTATTGGTTGCGCGGACGGTGATATCAATGTATTAAATCAACGTTGCGATTTTATATAAACGCCTTTCCCATTATGCAAATACATTTGTTATTATAAACTGACCGTTGTATAGTGTTGAATAGGCAATTCATTCAGTAGACTGGTTTTGTTCCTTTTTGGAGCTCATCACGTACTCTCCACAATTAGCGGCAGGGTGACTCAGTGGTTACAACAACAGATTCCGAAGCAGTAGTGTCCATGTTCAAGCCTTATCTGAGGCAAATTCTGGACAGTACGTGATGAGTTCCTTGTATACTGGATGAATTTTCTTTTCTACATTATAGAATGCTTAGTGTATACCCACAAATATATATATACAAAATGGGGCATGTGTTTATATCAGGATCACCACCTTGATTTATGTAATCACTGATTATGCGGTTGGAGACAAGAGATGTTTTAAAAAGAAATTTATCATTTATAATAAAAACCAATTTTAGTTTCATTGGTTGTGAAAATATAACAAACTACTATCATTAATACTCACTGACGTGTCTTGACATTCCATGATAATCCTTAGAACATAACACAGATTGTTTAACAATGATCAAAATTCAATGCGCGTATAACGTGACAAGGTCAATTTTTTATCGTTAGCTAAACGAATACTACAATCGTCTGTGTTTATTTATTTCTTGAAGCAAAAATGTATTATATATTGTCGGTATAAGCTTAACATTGCTAAAGTATAAAATGAAACATACCTTCTAGACAGTTTTCGCCATTAATAGTTTTTTTACTGTGGTAGCCGGAATTTCTTCAGACGGAAGTCTTACTCATAGTAATTATCGCTAATACTTTTGTTGTCTTCATAAAGACAAAACTGGAGTAACAGAGTAGTTACATTTGCTATCTCACGCTATTTGTATTCAATAATGATAGCATAAAAATTATCGAATCTTAACAAAATATCATTCTTATTTCAAATACAAAGGCAGCATTTTGTCTGTCTTCTGATGAAAAATTGGAAATAGCTAGCTGACATTTTGGACCGAAAGCGATACACTTAGGTAAGAGTGCACAAAAATGAGTTCTTGCAAAGCTTTCACGGTGTGGCGGATTACCTTCATGATTCTGAAACGAATGCATTAATATTCAGTTACAGCCCATATCAATATTGGCAGTGTTTTAGAACATCAAAATGTAATGAAAACAGTTTAGAATTTCAGTTTCCTGCCAAATGCAATTTTTGACCGATACCAATAATATTTATCCATACATTTATTTCCGTTCATCTAACTACTCAAAGAAATTGCCATCTTACGAGCTTATTTAGTGCACATGATTTTACATTGATATGCCAATATTTGAATTTATGAAATGTATTATACGAGAGATTAGTCTTGCTAAGAAACCCTAGAGAAAATCAATCAATAAGAGATTTCGTTATCATAAGTTTATTAAAAAACCGGAAGGAGAATACTTTAATCAAGTTTGCGAACTTGATATAAACACATATATGTGTCACGATAACCCAAGCATTGTATAATATAGAAAAGGCAATTCATCCAGTAGACCGGTTTCGTCCTTATTTGGAACTCATCATATACTGTACAGAATTTTCTGTGGACAAGACACAAATCTGGGCAAGTCTTCCTCGGAGTCTGTTGCTCTAACCACTGTCCACACTGCCTGAAGAAACCGTAGTAATTTGAGGCAAAAATAAAAACGCATTTGTTTAATATCAACAATTTCGATTCATGAAATAAATTTATCAGACACGCATAGAACGAAAAAGATGAAAATAATCGACTACTATGTTAAAAGTAATTTCTTGAAACAAATTTAAGTGTTTGAGATTAACTACAACACGCTTAGATCTAGTCAGCTGAATAACAAAAAATATCGTTAATTAAGCGTACTGGAGCACTTCAATATTCCCTGATCATCGATCAGAGCGCTGAATAACGAAAAGTAAACATTAATTTATTTATAATGTATAAATTACCCACAGTTCGTTTGTAAACATTTTACTTAAATATAATGTCGGCTACATATTATATTAACTGTCACAAAGTAACATTTTTCAGCCGTTGTCACACGTCTGTAAGCTAAACAATTCGACGGTCATTGATTTAGTGTATGATTATCACAATTCTTCAAGTGAAGTCTTCAAGCATGAGACAAACACCATTCCCTCCTAAACAATCGCTCCACATGGTACTGGCTTTGTCATTCACGCGTACTGCTAAATGTAATTTTATAGTTGTTTGAAATCAATGCAATCGTTTGTCTTAAAAATACAACAATTAGAGCCCGTTTTTATAGGATTCCTTTGTTAAACAAAACTACTCAGAAAAATAATCTATCGAATTAACAGTAATTCTATTCCAACAATTTTCTCAAAGAAGACAACAAACCAGCCAAGGTGAACTCAAAATAGTGACACTACTTAGTATGGCACAGTTTTTGTAAAGAACCTTGCGGGATTTTCACTTTTACGCCACAATATGCACATAAATTGTTAACAAAGCAAATATGTTGTACATAGCAGTGCATAAGTGATTCGAGTCTCATTCGCGATTTTGAATATTATTAACGACACTTAAATAGAGATCTTCATTTTGAACACGATATCTTCCAGAACAGCCTATACCAATAAGGCAGAAATAGAGGAGTATATAAACTGGAAAACATTCGCCGCTTGACTTTCAGAGAATTTTGCTCCTTTAATGGACTCTTGGTCAATTTGAATACAATTCAATCTCAACAAGTAGCTTTTATTAATTATAAAAATATATGTCCAATCGATTGCGATCCACTTCTTCTGTAATCCGACCTATTCATTGGAGTTTCATCAAACGTCTAGCAAGTAGGATATGACATTTATTATTATTTATTGAGTGCCTAGCAAAAAATTAGTTAAATAGGACCAGAAGAAAAAACCGAAGTCAGAAAAGGAAATTTATAATCTCATGTTCACATGCATTTTGTGTCTGCTGGCGACTCATCAGTAGGAGACGATATTACGTTCTAGACCCACTATATATTTGTTCAAGACGTTTTAAACAGGTTGACATTACAATTTCCTTTCGAATGCGTATTAAACAAGTAATGGTGAGAACTTCATATAAAGTCTTCGACAATGAGATATAAAAGCCAACTCATCATAAGTATGATAAACCAAGCCTATAAAGTATAGCAACATATAGGTATTCGAAATGGTACCAACACAATGGATTTCAAGATAAGCCAAACATAAAAAACTGAGAATTACAACTAATTATGAACATCTTTTTTTAAATAAAGTTTGTGAGCATGAAAAGAACACCAATCAAATTGTATTGAACCATTCGTTGAATAACGTCAGTTACACATAATGGCACGTTTCGACCTTCTATGATAGTTATCAGAGTACCACAGTAGAATAACTAACGACGATAAATTGCAATATATATGCATGGAAAGTGAAATTGGATATGCGGCTTAACTTCTAGTAGTCTTGCATAAATCGCAATTGACTGGAAATGTCGTTTGCGAAATTTCTATCCAGTCCCGAACATTAACTTTCTGCAGTTTTCGCCAAATTTATATAAGTTATACAATTAAACAATCAGTAAGTGTGGGGGTTGTGATAACAATGTTTTAAATAATGTTTGCGAGCTTAAAGTAAACACCTATCCCATTGCATTTAACACGTCGAACAATACAGCAAATCTACCGTCAATCACACGTACTGAGGCGTTTCAGCCTTAAAAGATCATAACTAACTAAAGTAGATAACTGCTAAGCTTTCGATTAAATATAATTACAACCATGCGTAAATTTATCTAACTGAAACCACGATTAATTAATTCCAATCAATTCATTGTATCCGTTAGACAAATTTTTTATTCTTATTCTCTGCCTATGTTCATAGCCACTCAGTATTCAGTCAAATATAATTACATGTACGTGTACAGTCATCTACGGAAAATTAACTGACTGAATTTTTATTTACCATTTACACTCGCTTGACTATTTGTTTGTAATCTTACCATGTTAATTGATGTAATTAAGTTGGGGCCACCTTGATTTGGGAGATGAGCAAATACTTCCATGCTAACAGATTACAAACATAGAAAACTAAAAAATGTATTAATAATTGAGTTTAAAATATTCAAGTTCAGAGAAGAAAGATAAGTTAATTACTTCATAAAATCACGATCATTATATGTAAACGTGAAGAATGAGGTAAACGTATATTAATAAATCTTATATTTACCAAGTCAATTGATCCAATTGTAAAGGATGACATTTTTAACTGTGGTTCTCTATATAATAGCATAACAATTGTACTACTATTCTTAATCATTTATTGGAGCTATTTTCAGATTCAGATTCATCTTGTCGTGGTTTTCTACATTAGTTAGCGCTGTATTCTGAATGGGACTTCACGATTTCTAAATCATTGTTTCTTATGTGAAATCTTCTATTGACCATTTGGATAGAAATTGTAGTTGAAGAATAGCGCTGTATACCTTTCGCAGATCAGTTGCAGTTTGCATGAAAATTCTGATGGTGACATTTACCGATTCAATTACCGCACCTGGTGTCTATTAATATGAAAATCATTTGAGCAACTCATTATATATATATATATATATATATATATATATATTATAATGTCTATGCCTTTTAATTTAACAGTATTCTTATAATTAGGAAAACACAAATAACAAGGTGGATAAAGACCATTTATTTCGTGAATTCTAATCATCTCTTTTAAAATCATACATATTTATACATTTTGGGTTTTCAATTGATTATGCTAGTGGTAACAAATCTGACTCATTTTTACTGATGTTTCTTGTTTTGGCTAGTTGGTGAGTGTGTATGCGTTTGTGTTTGTGTGTATGCGTGTTTGCATGTAAAGGTCATTCTCGCAGTATTACAAAGTGATGTCTGAGATCTGGTCATTATTGTTTTGATAGCTTGAGAATTAACCATTTGTGCGCATTGTTCACTGTTACATATACAAGTGCTATTTTTCCCAGTATAGTTGATCGTTTCACCTCGTTGCGCAAAGTTTTCGCGTGGTAACAACGCCAGTGTTGATTGCAGTGTTAAACGCTCACATTGTTTGGAGACTTCTATCATCGTATGCGCCTCTGTTATTTCCACTTCAGTTTGTTGCCAATCCGATTGTATGTTTGTTGATTGTAGTCGAGGGCCTGTTTGTTTCTTGGCTGGGTACTAGTAGATTGTTGTTGAATTTTGTTATTCTTGGCCAGTCGATAAGAATATCATGTTAATGAAACTTTTGAATACTAGAGGTGAGAGCCGCATATCTAATTTTGCTTTCCATATATTACTTACTTTTACTTTACTGCGGCTGACTCCTTTTAGAGGATAAGCCGGCTCCATTGATATCCTGAATTAAGCCTCTCCATGCCGGGCAGTTGGCAGCCATTTCGGCACATAAAGAGGGCCAATGACGCTCCCAGTGACGCGGACCATAAACATTGCGTAAACCTGGGAGTTCCATGTCCGATTTGATTGTTGCAAGCCATGTCTTCAGTTGCCCACCTCGGCGGCGGCGCCAGTTTGCACATTGACCTGGGTTCATCACCTGCCGTACCAGTTCGTCTTCGGTTTACGATGCCCGAGACAAGAACGAAGTCCGACGAATTTGGATCCGAGAACAGGATGGATTGCATGATGTTAATCACGTGGTGACTTGAACGAGTGCATTCGAGTCCTTTGTCTTTGTGATGTACCTAAGGGACCAATGGTCGAATACTTCGAGCTTTTTGGAGTCCTCAGAACGTAATGGCCAAGTCTCACAGCCATAGAGTAGCACAGGGCGAACAGTAGCCTGGTAGACTCGGATTTTCGTTTTGAGGCTGATTTCACTTCTTCAAAGTGAGTTCTTCAATTGTAAGAAAGCAAGTCTGGCACGGTCGATGCATGTTCGGACTTCATTCTTTGCTTGGAAGTATTTTTGAGCCAAGGTACGTAAAATCGTCGACTGTTTCGATTGGGCTGTCGTACACCGTGAGCTGCTCATCAGATGAAGATACACCGATGGCGAAGGCTTTCGTTTTGTCGGCATTGATTTCCAGACCAACGGCTGATGAAAACTGGGCCACTTGATCCAAAACGGTTTGCATGCTCCCAAAGCTGTCAGCAAGGAGAACAACATCGTCTGCGTAATCAACATCCGTTAGCCATAGGTTATTTGATACTTGAACGCCTCGGAACCCAGTTTGCGCGTTGCTCAGAATCCAGTCAACCGCATAATTGAACAATATGGGTGACAAGGGACATCCTTGTCGAACCCCTGTGTACAGACTGAATTCATCCGATTCTTCTCCGTAAACACGTACTCTGGCTTTGGTGGCTGCATAGAAGGCCTTCATCAGATTGACGAGTTTTATGGGCATTCCGTCGAGCAGCATGATGTTCCATAGGGAGTCGCGATCAACAGAGTCAAAAGCAGCTCGGAAATCAATTGAAATTCGTTGCGATGTTCCAAAACTCGCCGTAATGTAAAGATCTGATCAACACAGCCTTTGCCTGGGCGGAATCCACCCTGCTTGGGACGGGTACGGGCATGCCGCTCATTACAGAAGCGGTTCAATAGAATCGACGCCAACAGCTTGGATGCGGTGTTGAGAAGACTGATACCACGGTAGTTTTCGCACCCTGATCTATCACCCTTTTTGGGAAACGGTAGCAGGATTGAAATTCCGAAGTCTGACGGGCATGCTTCTTGTTCCCAGATAGAAGAGAACAGTCGATGGATTGATGGCAGTAGTGTGACTATACAGGCCTTGTAGATCTCTGCAGGAATTCCATCTTCACCGGGGGATTTCTTGTTCTTCATGCGCTGGATGGTCGTAGCGATCTCAACCTCAGTTGAGGAAGAGCAGTGTACGTCGTAGCTGGGTGTAGATGTTGTAGGTGATTGCGGTGGGGAGCGGCCACTGTATGGTCGGTTCAATAACTGCGAAAAATGTTCAACCCATCTTGCGATTTTGCCATTGACTTCAGAAATCAAGTCTCCTGTTGCGCTGCGTAGAATTGTCTCTGCATTGCGCTTACCGGATGCTTTACGTATAAGACGGAAGAGACCCCGAAATCACCGACGTTTGCAGCCGATTCCAGTACTGCTTACGGTCAGCTCGAGCAGACCTCGTGGTTTCACGTCTCAGGTGGCGATAATTAGGCGCGTTATTCATCCGGGCATCTCGCTTTTTGTGACGCCCGTATCGTGCGTTCAGAGATCCAGTCTTTATGGTGACTTTTGATGGTTCCGAGCGCTTCAAGCGCAGCTTTCTGAGTAGAGTGTTTCAAATTATTCCAATGATGCTCCACATTGGTTTTATCTACGGCATGAGTTCCATCGTCAGCGGAAGTCAACTTTGCAGTGATTGAGGCAGATAGTGCTCTACAACGGGATGGGTCCGTTAGGGTTGCAACATTTAGGCGTCTCGTAGGTTGACGGCGCCGTCGGGACTTGAGATGAAGCCTCAATTTGGCACGTACTAGAGTGTGGTCGGACCCTCCTCGGTTGCCAGTTTCAGCTCCTCGGTATGACCTGCAATCTTCGATAGAAGACATCCAACGCGACCGTACCAGAATGTAGTCGATCTGATTGGCTGTGTGACCATCGTTTGAATACCAGGTGAGCAAATGCTTCCGAGGGTGTTGGAAACGCGTATTGGTAACGCACATATGGTTGACATCTGCAAAGCTGATAAGTCGTGCTCCGTTCTCGCAGCGTTCACCTAGACCAAACTTTCCCAGTATGTGTCTGGTGGATGAGTCAGAAGGTCCTGTTCGTGCGTTCCAGTCACCAGCGACAAATAGTATGTCGCCCCTGAAAATTCCGTTGATAGTCTCTTGCAGTTCGTCGTAGAACTCATCTTTCACATCTGAATCAGCTGCGAGGGTTGGTGCGTAGACGGCTGCCACTGTGATGTTGAAAGGTTTCCCTCTCAGTCGTACCGTTGCGATCCTCGGTGATACAGGATTCCAAGCCAGCATGGCTCTGCGCCGTAGGACCAAGTAGAATGGCTACACCGTGTTGTCCGGACCCGTCAACTGGTCCGCTATGATGCATCAAGTACGTTGATTCTGCCGACGGTACTTTTATCTTCGTTGATCCTGTGCCGGGCAGTCGGACTTTAGACAGGCATGCAACTTCGATCTGGTAGTCATATAAAGATTTGGCCGTGATTGCTTGGCTGCCGATATCAAGCAGTGTTCGAACATTCCAACACCCAAAATAAATAGGTGTTTTCGCGCTGATAAAACCAGATAGCTTTTCACTTGACATCCTAGCCTCTGGGGTAGCACAGAGCGCGTCGCTTGCCGGGGACGCCGTAGCATGAACGGTATTTATAGATTGTGACATTTTCATGGAGTTTCTTGGGAATTTGGTACAAGTGGTGTCCCCTCACCACTCGGCTTTTTGATCGAGGACGCACCTCTGGCCTTTGCACATCCAAGCGCAGTCTGCAAGGCAGCAGTAAGTTGCATGGTTGCCGGTGGCTGTTGAGCTCATTCGCCATTCGGAAGTACGGGGTACTGTCCAGGAGTCCATGTAATCCTGTGGCTGTTGTCCCCTTTTGTGGCGGGGAACACACGCCGAGTCATGGTGCCGTCATCGGGATCATGTGGTATTTTATAGGAGATCCGATTGCCGGTCGGAAATCCACCACGCCCTGGTGACACCATTGCCATGGCCCCGTTAGCCCATGTACGATCGGCCATCGAAACATGGTTGACACCGTCGTACCACGTTGAGGAGGGGATGGTCTTTGCGACGGCATAGCGAGAAAATTGGATATAGTAGGTAACGAACAGATTACTTTGTGAGTGAAACGTTATCGAAAATTCACTATTAAAGTACATGTTTGTCTTCACAACCGCAAAATTGAGAAAACCTCTCCGTTTTCGAATTCTTAAGTATATTCTTGGATTGGCTTCGTTCCCAATGCGAATTTTTGCAAACCCTAAAATTGCCTTTAAAATTTTACCTCTGGCGCAGAATTTTATTTCAATTTAAGTATTAATTTACGTGGTCATCTGCATTGCTCAGTTTGTAGGTGTTCCATAACATCAAAACAACTTTAGGTTCTAATCTCCATTGGTTAATTAAAAATCACCACCAAAACCAGAATTGCCAAGTACAGTTTGTATGCTACACAGTAAGTAAAATTATATTTCGAAATCCGTGGCAATGTGCTGTTGAAACAAGAATTGGAAAATAAATTAAGGAAGTCATTGTAAGTAATGATAAACAAAAATGCTTATAAAGACTTAGCAACATCAACCATTTAACAAACTCTCGAGTAATATTCACATGAGAGAAATCAAATATGATTCTTGTATTCAAAGTTAAACACGAGGTAGACAACCTGGTTTCTAAATCTGCTGATTATATATTTCTTGCTCAATTTTAAAAACTTTTAAATAGAAAGATTTTGTTTGTTTTAGTTCTGCAGAACACTAATTAGTTTTAACATGCGAAACGCCTGTAGTTATCTATAAAGGTAATAACTTCCTGTTATTTTAAAATTCACTATATATAGTTTTCTGTTGTTGTTGTTAGCCGCTCTGTTAAAACTTCACACTTAGTAATAGATTATTTCTGATACGCGGGACTGAATTATCGAAACTTATGGCTTAAATACCGAGAAAAAAATACATTTTTGTCTTCGGCAGTTAATCTAGCCGGCGAAAATAACTCTGCTGGGAAGTTCTTACAAATGAACATGCGACGTGACCAAAAATCAAGGTGGAACTTGCTAGAGTCATTTGTCGCGAGATCACAACATATCATTGCTTATTCTCCTGTGTGCCAGTTTTCCAAACACCTTATGATACAAAATTCAAGTGACTAATGCTTTAGTGTCATATAACCATAAGGAGTGAAAAAAGTATATAAATTAAAGCAGAAATGTTATTTTAGAGAAAGGCAGAGAGAAGGAATACCTAGCTACTATGAGTAAATTTATCAGGATAACTCACAGATATGAGGCAAACTAAACCTCGCCACAACACCATTATGGCCAAGTTAGCATTCGGGCAGGGAAACATCAGAAATACAGTTTCCTTGCGGATTTCACTGTATCACGGCATAAACAAACCAAACCTCATAGCTAAATTTACCCTACTAAGAAGAGAAAGTTACGAAGAGGATTCTACTAGTCATCTGCAAAAGGATCGTCACAGCTCTATTCGGTGTCATATCGCTAAGGGTTTCTAACCAAGAACTATGATGCACACGAGATACACAACATGTGTCGATTTCTGATTTATCCATCTTTAGAGCAAGAGATTCTTGTCCAAGTTATTTTAATGTTCGCGCATTAGATGCGCCTACACTAAAACATAACCTAGATTTAATGAATGAACGTCTACTAAAACCATTTTCGATAATTGGCAACCTGACATTGGGCTCATTATTATGATTTAAACCAACCATATTCATAGTATCTAAAAGAGTGTTATTGTTAGATTGAGAAGAAGGTGAAGGAAATGAGGCAGACTCGGAGATAAAGTTGCCTGCAGTAGCCTAATTTCGCTTATCTACCCAGCGCGGCTCAGCAGATAAGGCGACCCTTTTTATACTGTGCGACAACCGATGCAGTATGTAATTATTTTAAGTTGTATATTTCATGGTTATATATATGGACTGTAAAAGACCACTAGGTTGCCCATTCCTAATGATGGTTTGTATTCGGAGTTTTCCTTCTCTTAGATAGTCTGCCGACCAAGGCCGATGAGCACTACCTGCACAGATGCCAGTGGCCAAAGTTTCCTTCAGCACCCGAAACTTGCACTCCACGTCTGGAACGCTTGCTCTCATTCCGTCACAACACATTTAACAATAAAATTTACAGAGCAGTTAAACCAAACTCTAGCCTTGACATGAAACGGGATGATGGCTATGTCACTTTATAGCCCGGCAAGGTTTATGCTACCAATCCAGGGTTGACTAGCTTGAATCCGGCGGTCACCAGGCCGGAATTTCTATGGCTACGGGCCAAGGGAATACGGACGCCGCTGGATTCTGATATAGATCTGGTCAATTTTTTTAAAATCTCAACAATCCGCACATTTTTTAAATACAAAAGTTAACGATGAAGTGCCACTTGACTAAGCTAAAACTTTTATGGTCCCACGGTGCTAAAGAAGCACCGAGATGAATTTACCAAGTTCAGTAGATATAAAGATTTGGAAGAATCTTAACAAGGGAGGAATTTGACATAAATGAATGTTAACGTGCCGCTGAGATACCCATGCATTAGATCCAACGATCGCCGTATCAGTTTCCTCTATCCTACATAGAATGTGGCCAAATGGATACGTGAAGAGCGATCAACTATGGTTTGGAAACAAACAGGAATAAAAGACGTGGACAAATTAAGATTATTTAGTGCTACAACTTCGGCTCCGCAAAAAACTTGTCCGTTTTTTCGTAACACACAATCGCTTCCGTCACTTTAGTAGCATACATGGAAAATACACGAACTTGTGCCAGTCCACAAATATTTAAAACAAAAACGGATATTGCTCATTTAAAAAATATTTAGCTATAATTGCCAGGAATGTCGATTATGCCAACGTTGGAAGTGCGATATTGCTATAATTTGCGTTTATCACAACAATTTGCAATCGATTGATTGATCGGTTATGCGTAGAGGACACAAGTTTTCCAGACAGCTTAAATTAAAAAGGATAACAGTTAGACTAGGCCATAGAATATATTTTTAATCATCATTATCATATATGGCAATACAAAAACCATTAATAACTAATGTTTCCCTGTCATATAACCACAAGATGAAAAAACAAAAACAAGATTTTTTTAATATTGACAGTCGAAATTCAAGAAAGAAAATTTTTGAGAAACGACATTTCCATATAAGTACAATCAATGAGAGACTACTATATATAAGAGAAGCATAATTGATTTTGCAATGCCGGTGATATGCATTCAGGTATGAACATCAATAATCAGTTAATCGTCAAAATCTGGTTAAGATCATGGAAGGCTATAACGCGTCAGTATATACAACAGACGGTTGTATTGTATTTTTCGGACGACTGGTGAAGTACAATGGGTTTGAGTTTAAATCATAAAATTGTTCCGACTAGGCGAGGAATTAATAATCGTTTAATTGCATCACCGATATATAGATTCCAAAATCTGCCCAAGGATTATGTTCTCGACATTCTACATATTGCGCAGCCGACATATCCAGTCAAGTAGTATGTATGCGAGACTACTAGACATGAGAGCAAGAGATCTGATTTTCCTTTCCGTACGTATTCATTTCGATTTGGACCTCAATTGTCAGTTTATCGTCGCAATCTGGTGATATTCATGGAAAAGTGAAACGCGTCATTACGCGCGACACGATAGTTCTGCTATTGTTCGACCACGGGTAAAATACAATGTGATTGGTGTTTAATAAAGCTCGCGAACTGGATTAACGTATCGTTACCAACACCTTTGCAATCATTGATATTTTAATTGTATTATCAATATATTAGTGCCAAAAGATGCAAAGATGTAGTGATCGTGACAGAATACAAATTTATCAAAGACTACTGGATGTGAGAGCTGCATATCCAAATTTTCTTGACAACCATATTCATTGTGGTCTAACTATTGCTAGCTAGTTTGTCGTCGTATTGCCATTGTTATTGCGAAATATCGTCAGTGCGCGTGATTGACGATAATGTCCATATGTTGCTCGACGACGGATTAAACACGATGAGATTTGCGTTTCCTTTATTCTCGCAAACAGGATTTATAGACTTTCCACCACCAGTCACGCATTCAATAATTGTATAAGTATATTACCTATATATGTGGCGAAAGCTCAACAGATTTATGGTTCGTGACAGCATAGAAAATGTTCAGGCAGAGCGCAACGACCGGAGTGGGCGTGCTAGTGATTTCCTATAATTGTCTAATTTTAAAAGGATATCGGGTTTCATTTTGTTTTAATTTTTAGATTCGCGCGATTTGTCTGATTTCATCTCTGGAATTTAATTACACCATCAGATTTTTCCGTTTCTAATAGAAAATTTTACCCATTTTTTTCTCTCTCACACCGTAATCTACATTATATCTGCTTTTTTATCTCACTCCACCATGAACCAGATTTTATCGCCAGCCTCCATCTCCCCGTTCTTAACCCAAAAGCTTATCTCCAATCTTGCTGACCTCCAGCAACAAATGGCTGATGTCACAGGAATACTTTGAGCTTTTACTGGCATCCTTTAGATCTCCACCCTGCAGCCCCATCTATTGCGTCATGCTGACGATTTTTTGGACGGTGTAGCTAGGTAGGTTGCCCTGCGAAACCGTAGTAAGCGCAATCTCTTTCTCTGGTCTCCACGCTCCCCTCTCTAAAAAGGACGATCAGGCCTCGGATTTTATCAGGCAACTGGGGGATATCTTCAGCCACCTCAAAGAGGTCTCTTCGGGCATAGAACGCGCTTTTGTTCTTTATTTATACAAAAGAATGTCTGACGACGAGCTAAGTCATCTTAAATCGCAATTACCCGTCGTCTGGCAAAGTCAAATTAAAGCGTGACTGCAAGCTACTACAAAGGACAATAGAGAAAGCTCAAACCCCTCAGCCAAACACCACTCCCCCTCCTGCAGCTGGCCACGCCTTTCCGAGCTGGAGCAATCCGAAGAAACACCGCTCACTTTACGGTGGCATCCTCGGCGATGCCTCTTCCTCTAGACCCCTCCTACCGACCTCCTCTCGGTTTGAAGGGCTTCCTTTCACCAATAGCCCATACTTAACGACCGCCCATCCACAATTTCAAGCTTTACCGCGCCGTCGTGTCCGACCACGCCGCGTAGTCCCCAAATAACGGACCCTTTCCCCCTATCCCCTCTGCCAGACCCACATCCCACGTCGTCACTTTCATGACCGCTGCAGAGGTCCAGAAATCGAAAAAACGTAAGACACCCAAGGACACGCGGGATACTGACTCAGCCCCCTTCAACTTCAACTCCCTCTTCCGACAACCACGTCGACCCAACCCAGGATAGTTGTGTCTCAGCCACTGCCCCTCGAGCCCAGATAACACGCCTCCTTCTTGCTTTCGAATCCTCCAATTACCTCACCCACCCGACAAAAGTGGGACAAAGGAGATCCCGATCGACGCTGACCACTCCATTCTCTTCGACGTGCGGCCAGTCATCCTCATCAGCCCTCGGAAAGCCCCCGCCCGCTTCTCCTCCCCGGTTTAACCATTATTCCCACAAATCACTCCCAGCAATTCTTATCAGTTGTAGATCGCTCATGTCAAAAATCAATCAACTGCGAGCACTTCTTTCCTATAACGAGCAAGACATGCTTTCTTGTTGAAACATTGCTATCCCCATTCATACACTGCGATAACCTTTTCCTCATCCATGGTTACACTTTCCTTCATAGTGACAGAACTGTCGGTCGATGGGCGGACTGGCTGTCTATGTCAGATCCTCTCTCATGCCCAAACGTTTGTCTAAATCGAACTCACTAGGATTAGAATTTTTCTCGTTTCAGCCACTGATCCTTAACCAAAGTATATCTATCTGTGCTGTCTAAGGACCCCCTAATCTCTCAATCATCCACGACACTCGCGAGGCTCAACTTTTTTCTCTCGGCACTCCGATCGTTACGTCGTTATGGTCGACCCTTCGCGGCTAACCTACTAAGTCAATTTGTGCACTGCCCTACTCGAGGGACCAACCAACTTGACTGTGTCCTCCCCAACAGAGAGGTGACCGATGTCCAATCTCGGGAGATCTTCCCCAATCTCGATCACTGTCAGGTATCCTTCCTTATTCCTCTTTTATCCTTTATATCTAGAAAGAACACTCAATCATTCAGGCGATTCACCAACAGGGAAGTTTCGCCGACTCTGTGTCGCCGTTAACTGGAAGGATCTTTTTCTCCCAGACAACCTCACGCTTTTCCGAAGTCCATAACATCTTATTCTCCCATTTTAATTCTGCCAACTCTATTCAACACATACATGCGACGAACAAGTTAAACACCTTTTTTAAGGCACGCGACAAACAAGTGAAACACCTTGTTTAAGGCACTTAACTCTATACTACGCACATCATCACTTGTTCGCGCTCTCACACTGCGACGTATCGTTGGGCACAATAAACATGTTATCAACAAACAAGCGCTGAACATCGACAGATGCATCCGCACAGCTCCTAACTCCCGGATAAAGTTCGCAGTCATCAAACACCAATTGGTAAGAAAGCCCAAAACCTCATATATATAAACTTCTCTCGGTTGTACCACTCCTGCTTTGCCGAAGATTATTTAAATTATCTCCTCGACCCCTTCTCCTCTCCCACTCCGCCTGCTGAGATGTTAAAAAACAGAGGCGCTGAGAACCTACGCTGGTTCAACGTTTCACCGGCCTCCGTCGCTCAAGCAATTAAAGACATCAAATCTAAACACCAATTTGATCAGTACGGTATCTCGATTAGCATGATAGCACTTCTTGGCTGGTATCTCTTCTCTCTGATTGCAGATGTTATCAACCGATGCCTCGAAACTACATATCTTCCCCCGGAATAGCTTAATTCAACGATCTCTCCTATCCAAAGAAATGGCAATTCTCATTAAAAGACCTCCGTCCAATTACTATCGTCCGTTCTTTCAATAAAATGTTCGACAGGGTTTTATACAGCCTAATCTACCCTTTCATTAAGTCACAGGACAACTTCAATCTCCTCGACGATCAACATGGCTTCCTGAATGGCCACTCCTCCGCCACCAACTTAGTCAATGTCCTTAATCACTGCTACCCTTCTTTCTCCAAAGGTCATGAATTCACTCTCCTCTTCCTAGATATATCCAATGCTTTTGATTCTTTGTCATTTTCAGAAACCGATGCGCAACTGTAAAAGCCGGAAATAGTCACTCGAGACCAGCCCGTATCCGATCTGGAGTTCCCCAGGGCTCCGTACTTGGTCCTATCCTTTTTAACCTTATGCTTGCGAAGGTACAGGATGAGGACAACCTTTTCAAGCTGTTTAAATATGCGGATAACATGGTCACAGTATTCAGTAACCCCACAGCATCCAACCCTTCCTTACCCCCTTATATCGGATCTTTTATCTTCGCTCCATTCGTAGCTTAGCAATATCGGCCTCAAACTAAACCTCGCCAAGACTCGTTTGATTAAACTCTACTCCGACCCATTCTGTTTTATCCCGGATGCAATTTATCCCCTACATATTGAAATAATAGATTCGACCAAGCACCTTAGTATTTGTTTTTCAAAATCTCTAGACATCTCCCCACACCTTACACACACTACTTCCAAACTCTTCAAGTGGGCCCCTTTGATTTGCTTCAAGACTAACAACTCTACTCTCCATCTCACGCTATTTAAGTTCCATGTCCTACCCCAAATTTCATAAGCTAGCGAATTCTACTATCCTCTCACTCTAGACTCCTCGTACGCCATCAAATAGATCTCCTCCAGATTTCTAAAGCGAGTCTTCCCTCATAGCCAAAATTATCGGGAACGCCTACTCCTGACAAACCTTCTACCGCTTTAGTTTATCCGTCACTTACGAGTCATTGCTTTTATTCATAAAATCACAACTTGCCTATCACTACACGCTCTAGCAACTCTTCAACTCAATCTAACCATCCTCCCAATGAATTTTATTAAAGCTCGCATTTCAAAAAAATTATCTCTTTTCCAAAGCCGCTAGTGTTTTCAACGCTCTTCCCACGGAAATAAAGCTTCTTCTCCTGCACGAATTTGAAAAAGCGGCCCACAAGTGCTTTAACAAATTTCTATGTGAAACAACCAATTGGAAGGGTAATTGTTTCTTTCTTATAACATAACACTTCTTTCACCCCCAGGCTATTCTCCTTTTACTAGTTTCGGAGGACGGAGTCCCTTCTGGCTGACCTCTAAATTTCCACTTATCCCTTCTGATTTTAAATTTCTCACTCATGCCTCCCTGATACCATTTCTATTCTCATCTTTCATTCTATCGCATCCATATAGTGAATTATTTACCACTTTTTGTTTAACTAATTCTATTCCTTTTTGTTTCAGCGAATGACCGGAAACTCAAAAATTCTACTGAACCACAGGAAGGTTTACATCGGTCATTGATTTCCCCTCGCCTACCATCAGTCATAACCTTGCTCAACGGTAGCCAGCGAACCCTGTACGAGACACAAGCTTCAATCTAGTCCCCGCCATCCTAGTCAATACTACCCTACAGAAATTCAATATCCATGACAAAGAACTCCAACGATTAACGTTTGCTAATGGTCCGTCATCACTTTCGAACTCACACTAAAATTCGTCCATCCGACACCAGCCTACTCCGCATTGATGCTCGGACCCTGCATGAATTGTACTCCAGTTGATCCTGTCTAGTCAAATGGAATCTCTTTTTCACCAGATTAAACTACCGTGAAGTTGAGAAAGCACTTCGCTTCCTCAACTCCTCTTTCCCCTATGGCTAGATACTTTGCTAGCCACAATTTCATTCATTTCCACATATCCTACCTTTGATTTGTTATTTAAATGGTTGGACCTGTTGGCAATGTATGGGAGATTACTAGATGTGAGAACAGCATACCTAATTTGCTGTCCAATTATATATCCTCGCTAGTTAACATGCCATGGTGCTCTAATGGAAGATCGAAATGAGTTGGTGCATGTGACTGACGGTATTGGTGATGGGATTGAACGACTCGTTAAACTCAATAAGATTGGTGTTTGCATCAAGCACTCAAACATGATTTAGTAAAACTAACGAATATTAAAATTTATTAAACAATCGTGTCGAAAGCTTTGAAAAGTTAATATTCGTGAGTGCATCGAAATTACACTGCCGACATTTCCATTCACGTACAATGTATGCGTGACTACTGGGTATCACAACCGCACATCACTTTTTTTCTTTCCACACATATCCATTTATGTTTGAACCTCAATAGTCAGTATATCGTCGAAACCTATATATGATCATAAAGGGTCGACACGCATCAGTACATGTAACAGACGGTATTGTTGTTCTTTTTATCAACGAAAGGTAAAAAAATTTGGGCTTGTGTTTACTTCATGTTTTCAAACTGAATTTGTGCATTTTTACCACCAAACACGAAATCCACCATTGTTTATTTGTATAACAGATATACGTGGAGAAAGGTGCAATAATTTGATGCTCGTAATTGGATAGAAATGCTGCACTCGATATTTTCATTCAGTTATAATAAGAGCCGCATGTTTAATTTTGATTTCGATACATATTCATTGCGGTTTGAACCTGAATAATCGTTTTTACCATTGAATCTGATGGTGACCATGGAAGTTCGAAATGCGTCAGTACGTGTATAGTCATTAGTTTTGCTGTCCTTGGTCGACGGGGAGAATACAATGCATTTTCTGTTTATATAAAATTCGCAAACTGGATTTAAAGAGGTGTTATCATCACCCTCGGAATAAAGGACGCCTCAAATGCATTAACCGTAAATATCTAGCGAAAATTGAAAAAGGTAAGTATGTATTAGGTGTTGCGAAACTAGTAACAAATTAGTTCAGTTGTGACCATAAGGATAAACCAAAGGCAGCATGAACGGAAAGTATAATCTCATGCACATTCGTTTCGTGCTTACTGGCGACTCATCAGTACGAGCCGGTATTACGCCCTTTAACCACTATATATTTGGTAGAAGAATGTGGAATAATAGGACGGTACAATCTCCTAGACGAATGTGTAAACCTGCAATAGTGAAGCTAACATCAGTCTTAAGTCTACGACAATGCGACTTCAACGCTAACTCACTATATAATATATATACCGAGTCTGTAAAGGATACTAACACTATGGCTATTGTGTTAGTATCCTTTACAGTCTTGCTATTTTGCTAAGATGGGCAAAATACAATTCATTTGCTGCTTACTTCAAGCCCGCAAACCGGATTAATGTATCATTAATAATACCCGAGTAATCATTTAAAAGAATGTTATTACCAAAGTGTTTATGCCAAAAAATTCAAAATTGAATGCTGTTTGGCGCATAGAAATTTTGCATCCGCTATTTCCAGTCAAGTAAAATGTTTCCAGATCTGGTAGCTGAGATCCGCATATCTAATTCTGCCACCCATACATATGCAATGCGATTTGAACCTTAAGTCAGTTTATATACACAATAGGATGATGATCATGAATGTCGAAACGCGACCGTACATGCGACTGGCTGAAGTTTTGCTGTTGTTCGCGAACGGGTAAAGCACAATGTATTGGCTACTTACTTCAAAAATTTACATTAAATACAACGTATCCAAGTCTACTAGACGTGAGTTGTACATATCTAGTTTTTGCTTTCTATACATATGCTTTGCGAATTGAACCAGAATAGACAATTTGTCTACGCAATCTGATGACCGAGAGAGATTGAAAGTCATCAATTTGTGCAGACTTTAGTTTCACTATTGTTCTACGACGGGAAAAATACAATGCATTTGCTGTTTTCTTCACTGAATTAAAGCATTGCTAACAACACCCGCGAAATCATTTATTTTTATATAATATTACGTATACATTTATGCCAAAAGCTTCAAAATGTAATGCTCTTTTATTATAATCAAGGTTGCGGTCTTGATATAAATACCTGACCCATTAATTACTTACATATGTCAGTATAAACTAAGAATTGCATAGTGTAGGAAAGGCAATTCATCAAGTAGACCGGTTTCGTCCTTTATTGGGAACTCATCATGTACTGGCCAGAATTTGCTGCGGACAGGACTCGAATCTGGGCACGTCTGCTTCGGAATCTAGTGCTCTAACCTCTGAGCTATCCTGCCGCACACTACACTGCACACAATTTTCAGTTGTATACTAACTAATGTAACTTGTTTAGTCTATTATTCCTTTAGGTAGAGCTCATATGGCATCCATTTAGACACAAAGTTCCAACTAACCATCCCTAATATGTCATTAGTGAACAGACACCACACTACATGGGGAAGTGGTACTGAACTGAATATTTGTATAATTAAACGTTTATGCTGACATATGTAAGTAATTAATGGGTCAGGTGTTTATATCAAGACCGCAACCTTGATTATAATAATTATCACCACTCGCGCAACCAATGTTCGTTTAATTATATAAATGGTCATTTCAATACCACTTCCCCATGTAGTGTGGTGTCTGTTCAGTAATGACAGATTGGGGATGGTTAGTTGGACCTTTGTGTCTAAATGGGTGCCACATGAGCTCTACCTAAAGGAAAAATAGACTACACAAGTCACATTAGTTAGTATACAACTGAAAATTGTGTGCAGTGTAATGTGCGGCAGGATAGCTCAGAGTTTAGAGCACTAGATTCCGAAGCAGACGTGCCCAGGTTTGGACCATGTCCACGGCAAATTCTGGCCAGTACATGATGGGTTCCCAACAAGGACGAAACCGGTCTACCGAATGAATTGCCTTTTCTACACTATACAATTCTTATTTTATACTGACACATTTAAGTAATTAATGGGTCAGGTGTTTATATCAAGACCGGAACCTTGATTATAATAATTGTTATCATCACCCGCGCAACCAATGTTAGTTTATTTATGTAATGCTCTTTGATGATTGGAAATTGTGCAGCCGATATTTCCAGTCAAGAAAAATGTTTGCGTGACTGCTAGATTTACTTTCTTTTATATATATGCATTTCTGTTAGATACTTACTAGACAGTTTTCCGTCGTACTCTATTTCTAATTATGGAATGTTGTAACACATACGCGATGGACCGTAGTGGTGCAATATTGTTCAACGTGTAGCGAAATACAATGGGATCGGTGTTTGCTTCATGCTTGCACACTGGATTTCAGTATTTTTTTACCACTAACCGCGAATTCCACGATTCATTTTTTGTATAATGGATGTGGGAAAATGTGCAGAAATTTTACGCTAGTCACTGCATAGAGATTCTGCACCTATATTTTCATTCATTAGCAATGTTTGAGAGCCGCACATCTAATTTTGCTTTCGATACATATCCATTGCAGTTTGAAACTGAATAGTCAATTTAGCCTCGAAACCCAAACATGTCAGTTCTTGCAGTCCTTAATTTCGACGACGGGTAAAATACAATGAATTTGGTGTTTACTTCAAGCTCACAAACTGGATTTGAGAAATTGTTACCACCACCCTCAGAATCATTGATTTTTAAATTGTATTACCTATATACATATACCTAAATCTGAAAAGTGAATGTTCGTTACTGCATAGACATTGTGCAGCCAACACTTCAGACAAGCACAATATATTCAAATCTACCAGATATGAGAGCAGTATATCTACAATTTCACTTTCCATGAATATACACGGCTGTTTGATCCCCGGCAGACAGCTTGTCGTCGTACTCCAACGGTGATAATGAAATTTCAAAACGCGTCAGTATGTGAGGGTGACGGTGGTGTTGCTGGTTTTCGATGTCTGGCTATACACAAAATGGGTGCTCACTGCAATCTCGCAAGCTTGATTTAGGAACAGATTCGTGGAATGGTTTGTATTAATCTGACTTCAACAAAAGAATTTTGGTGTCCGAGCAAATATGTCGCATTTTTAGAAATAAAGCAATATGTTCATATTGAGAATAATATTCCTTTAATATCAATGCAGCGAAGACAAGAACACATGACAGAATACTAGACCATCTATGGCCTCCATTTTGCAAAAATGGACTACTAACTAAATCAATATTTAAGTACTGAACCGGGATACCAGGGTTACATAATTTATTTGGACGAACACGCAGTATGTTAACTATGGTAGATGCATAAAAAATGTTGGAAAAAGGAGTAGTGTTGTTATATTTTATCGGGTGAGTTATATAGAAATCACGACTTACAAAACTAGCCCTAGGACAAGAGTGCATTTGCCACACGATTCAGCCTCTCCGATGAACTACAGAAGCAACGATACCAAAATGCCCTACCTATTTAAAACTATTTTCATATTAAATGTGCTCTTAGGAAAATGCTATAAAGCACCTTTCTGAATGGGTGCTTCAGAATACGAGATACCAAGTTGTCAAAAGATAAATAGATAACCACTACACTGTAAAATATTTACAAATATATCTAAACAAATACGATGTATAAGCCGTCACACCGTTTTACGGGCTATAGAACAAACAATTATTTATTTAGCACATTTCAACAATGTAGCGTACTCAGTTGAATATTGCTTGGTTTGGCCGAACCCATGAACAGAATGATTTTTTTCTAAACTGGTAAACAGAAATGCGTTATAACTGGAGTTGAAACCGAAATATTTATTCAACCAGAATCACTATTTCGTGAAATTGTCAGATGAGACTAGCGACTAAAAATAATTACACCGCTTAAATATCTGAGCATATATAATAGAGGCTCAAACTGCTACTTGTTGGTGGTATTAGCTTGACTTCGGTCAGATGTACGGAAAACAACAATGGTTCTCTTTCTAGTGAGATATGAACACAACCGGTCTTAAAAAATCTCTTTTCTAGTGTTGTGGTAATTGAACTATTTTTGTAGGGTTACATCTTGACCATGCTGTAAAATCAGACATTGAGACTTTTGAATGACCACAGACGAGTTTGTTCTAATTAATTTGCTGTGAATAGTTTCCTTGTCGCCGACAGGTCATTTCACATGCCAACATCATTAAAAAGCAGCTGGTACGGCCAAACGCCAATTTCACGAGACTACATCAGGCTAGATTAACGTAAGCACTGATACCAGTACACGGACTGAGTAACTATTGGGGCAACCAATCGCGCATATCGAACTGCGTTATCCATACTAAAACAACCGATGGAGCACCATACATGAAGCGCCGTCAACTAGTTAGCTTAATCAAGCCACTCCCAACAGTGCGACGGAACGTACGAGATGTGGTATCCTAATGATTTTCATAAGGCAATAGTCTACAAGGAACAGACGCCGGACCGTGAAGTGTAAATCGAACCAGCTATTGAAACTATGCAGCAATTATCTTGAGCTAAAAACAATACCCAACTGTCTTAACATTTAGAGGATCGCAGTCTAGTTAGAATGTACAAGTTAATTATTCAAGTATCTAAAATGGCATTCCGTTGCTTTATCAGAATTTTGAGCAATATAACTCTTGCGAGGAAGTCGTCACGATTTTGGTAAAATCAAATTGAAAAGCTTCGATTACACGGATAGTGACACCATTTATCTAGTCTAGGCTGCGACCGCATCCCCAGTTCACGTACTATCCTCTGTAGTTCTCTGGGCTACTAGTAATTACGAATCCTCTCTATCAAGTAACTTATCCATTTTTATTTGGAAAATGCTTAACAATCAATGCAATATTTACATCAAGTTAGCAAACTTAAATAGAACAGTCATAAGATAATGTAACGATGAAAATCGAGCGAATTGTTAACGAAATCTTGATCTTCCGGTAACGATTTTGACAATTTTTAGTGTCATAGATATCACTCTAAATCAAACTGCTGCTGACTGATAAAGTAAGTCCTGTTTGACCCAGTACCGGAAGGAAATTCAGCGAATACCACGTCACAAATTGGTAACTTCTCCGAGGTAATTTTTTAAGTGGCTTTAACGAACGCACCAGGTCAACTATGATTTGCAACCACGGACCCTAGTTAAATCAGCCACTTAACATAAAACTACAATCTTGGATTAGAAAAAAGACACCAGCGAAGGCCTGTTAGTTAGAGCTAATACCATTCCGAAGCATTTCACAGACGTGATAGCATTATCCATATCAATTTGATGGTCTGACAGTTGGACATGGAAATGAAGAACAACTGGTTTGCAATAACATTGCAATTTATAAGTAAATAAGAAAAAGCAATAAAAGAATTTTCAAATGCGATCAATAACGTGCGTACGGCCCCTGACCACGAATGGAGCTCTGATTCCGCGTAGGCCCACCCCATGATTTCTGTCGTTGATCAAAAGAACCACTGTTTCCCCTCCTACGATCTTCAAATCCATTGCTGCCGCCACGGTTGCTGAAATTGCGGTTGTAACCACCGCCACCACTACCTAAATTTCAAAAAATTGCGTTTCATAACCAGGGTATATAACATCAATTAAAATTCATAACTAATTGCCAGCCACATCACACTCGAAACTATAGGAAGTAGATTTAGATACCACAATCACACAGTTCATCTTAGGTAATTGTTTATATGGCAAATAAAAATCATTGTGTATATATTACGATCAGAATATAAAAGAATACACCATGAAGAAAATTCTTACCAAAACGATCGTTATCTTGTCGGCCAAATCCGTTGTCTCTGTAATTGTTAAAGCCACCATTGGAAGAAGCTCCGCCGAAAGATCCTACAAATTCAAGAAACTATCTACAGCGCTGCACACGCGAACACAGTAATGCTTAATGTATGAAAACTAACTAAACGGGAGACGTTGAATGTGCAAAACAGGCAAGCGTCCATAGTCGCACCGAGCCATTATCTGCAAAAAGGAATTATAAATTCACGTAGGTAAGTACCGGATGGGCCTAAGGCGGTTTTTACTCCTCGATAACAGAAAGACAATCATTAATAGGACTTACTTTGGCCAAAGCGCATCGGACCACCTCCACCACCACCGACCCCGCGCGAACCACGTCGCAACCTCTTGCCATCACGAGGAATTGCCAGTTTCACTTCCAGTTGCGATCCACACAAATTATGAGGTTTATCTGCAACAGCAGTCTCAGCAGCCTCGGAATCTTCATACGTAACAAAACCAAATCCCCTAGATTCATTCGTATCCTGATTGGTAATGACAACTGAGTCTGCTATAACACCGTATCGTGAAAAGTAATCATTCAGCTGATCTCCACTGATGTCGGGCCCGAGACCTCCAATAAATACTTTTTTTGGATTGACATTGACTCCAGAATTCATTTCTTCCTTTGACATCGCTAGCTTTGCATCAATATCGCGACCATCGATGACGTGTGGTCTATTGTTTAATGCCTGTTCAGCCATAAAGCCTTCAGCAAATGTCAAGAATCCAAATCCTCTTGACTGACCATAATCATCACGCATGACAATAGATTCAACGACTTCTCCCCAGTTTTCGTAAAATCTTCGTAAAGCATCTTCATCAATATTAGGTGACAAGCCACCTAAGAACAATTTACGACCCCTAGCTGACTTATTATCGTATTCATTATCATGCATCGTAGAACACTGCCCAGCACCAAGACTTTCTAAATCAGCAGATATATAACCGTACAATTGGATTAATTAAGTTTTACCGTAGAATTTTAAAATATTTTATCAATTATAATATTAATTTAATAATTTGTATTTTATTTTTTCTTATTGAATGTATTTTGAAAAATGACAAATGTTCCAAAAATAAAAGTTATTTATTGTTAAATGCATTTCCGCTAAGAAGGGTATCCATTGTTGAAAAAGTTCATGAGGTGAGTAAAACGGAAAAGTGGAGAAAGTTTAGTGTCATAAGAAAGGTAATAAGTACTCATTAATTACTCTCATGATCAAAAATATACAACTTTTTATTACGATGAATAATTTTGAAATATTTACTGATGGCTTTAGTAGGAGCCATTTTTGGACACTGGGTTGCCTTTGCGTAACGACACAAAGTGTAACGACACAAATCAATCGCCGACAT
>JAQBSW010007063.1:0-43719 GCA_029291075.1 Eudiplozoon nipponicum
TATAGTCATAAAAATTGGTAAATGAGATATTTAAATATTCAATCCACTTTTAGTAATATTTTCATTAAATTGGAAACAAATTTTTATAGAATATTTATTGACTTCATAAACTAAAGAATAAATGTAATTACATACAAGCGTAGTTCCAAAGTACAAAAGTACATTTCTATACAAATAGTTAGCATAGCCATGTGTATAAAATGTGCACGACATTATTGAAAGAATTAAAAGATTTAGTTGATGTATCCGTACGATACGTTGCTGATATGTTTATGGTTGCTGAAATGGTCAAACATGCCATGCCATTCTGCATCTGTTTAAACTAGGTGAACAAAGCAATTCAGTTCTTATTACAAGACGATATAGAAAGATAAATATAACTATAGCTTGTGGGAATACTAAGCGATGCCGAATGAACCATAAACACGTCAGTTGATAGGACTCGATGTTGTATTGTTCGGTATATATATTAATGTCTAATTGTACCAAAGGCTAGTAAAGTGAACTTTAAATGAAGTCTGGTCATTCGAATGCGCCATAGTTGCTCACATAACTTAATAAATTATGCATAAACCTGTTCCGAGAAATGGTGTGTGTTGCTACATAGCAACAAGAGCCATCGCTTTGCTATATATGAATAGTTACTTTGCTCTATGATTGAAATAAAGAAAGGACATTTAAAAATTTATTTATTTGTTTTTTTACTTGTAGAAAAGATATATATTAATAATTTATATATTAATACACAATATGTCCATATGCAATTAATAACTCGTCAGGAAAACTACATTAAATAGTTAACATCAATTAAAAATTTGATAATTAGTGACATTTATCTGTGAGTAATGCATCAATAAAAACAAATTTATTCAATAAATACTGTTATATATTTCTATTTCTCACAAAAGTAAGTAATAGTCTATTTTTTGTTAGTGTGATTAATTAATTTCTGACTTACAAATGTGTGTTGCATTGTGAATGTGAGACTCGAATGAAGATTATGATGTGGTAACTAGATAATGTTTGAGTTAATGCCACTTTTATTCCAATGACCTGTTCTTTAGCTATTTTCTGTACGAATGTTTTCCTAGTCTTTATTCTGTCAGACTGCATTGCTTTGTCGTTTTGCGGATGTACCTTCTGATATACATGTAGGGTGTTTTCGTATTAGTATCAGGTGATTTTCGAATTGTGCTTATTAAGCCACAGATTTTAATACTAATTATGCTTTTTCACGTATTTTGCCCGGCCTTAAAGTGTCGTTACACTGGTTGACTGATTAATAACGCTAAACCAAAAGAAGGCTTAATTTGATAGAGTACGTTATTATTGGTCAACCACCACCAATTTCTCGTTAGTGGGCTTTTTGTGCATTCATATCGAGTGCTTTGTGATTTAAAAAATGATTTTGTAGGATTTGATTCTAACTAAATAAAGACGGTAAATTAAGGCACTACAATTTAAAAAAGAAGGAAATTTAATTTTTCGACTGGTTCATTCATGTTTCTCAAAATACAAACTTCAGTTCTAGCAGTAAATGTTACAGAAATCGATTTTAAACAGAACCAAGTAAATCATCCATTCAAAACAAAGCCCGCGCAATTTAGGCATTTTTTATCTTTACATCAACAAAGTTTCACTGGTTCTTGCTTTGAGACAACACGGTGGATTTCATTTTAAACAAAACTAGACAGTCCTGTTCACTCTTCATAAGAAACTACAGAGCAGTGATATTATAATAAAGTCTTACACGCTAAAATGGAATATAAATTAATTGTGCAGTAAAATGGCAAATGAAATTCATCTAATCGGCGAATATTTTTAAAATTTTATTAGCAAAGTTAAATTCTAAGGCTAGTCTGCTATAAAAGGACAGAAATTCTGTTATTCGAAATAGTTTATCTTACTGGTAAAGTGCTGGCCTTCATTGGTCACAACGAACTTAATATTCAAGCTGCTTAAAAGAATATCTATCCAGACACAATAAAAATAAAATCGAGTTTGCGCTTAACTTTTAAATAAATGGAAAGCACATCTTCCATGTGAGATTACATTGTAGGATTGCTTCAAATCTGAAAAATAATCATGTTAAAATCGAGTTGCTCAATAAAATGTCATTGTCTAGACGATGTCTTATTTATTAATTTAATCAAAGTTAATGTCAGATCAACTAAAACCATTTTAAAAGTCTTCTCTACTTCTTCATATTTTAAACAACTTTTTTTTTAATTCTCATGGTTTCAGTCTAATGATGACATAATATCAATAGTGAGTGAGTAAATCAGCTGAGAAATTTATTATCATTTTTCAAGTTAAGTGTCTCATAGTTACTTTCTGAAACTTAAGTAGTAGCACAAATTATTGCAGGTAATCTAGTGCAAATCGCTTGTCAATGGCAGCCAAAAATGATATGCCTTCATGTGAGAGTAGCATTGTGCAATTCTCTAAATTATAATTGCCATCAAACTATGATAAGTTACTCGTAACGCTTTTCAATCAGCATAATAAGAATAAGATACAAATTATACGTATACTGCCTGTTTAAACACTGCTCATGATTCAGCCAGAAAAAAACCTTCGAAATATCCTTTCAGCAATAAATAATCTGCGTCAATCCTCATTGGATATTACAAGTCGTTGTATTAAGTGAAACGCATTTATCAATGATATAGACACGTCGTAGACAGGGACGGAACGGAGCACTGCAGTCAATCTAGTGAAAATCGATTGCTCTTGTCAATCAAACCTAGCCCGTCTAGGTGTAGAACAGATGCATAAATATGTATTCTAAAATTCATCTACTTTTATGCACGGTTTTTTGGTTTCATGACTTGGCAAATCTGATTCATGCAGGTTAAGTTTGAGCAGGTGTGAACGGTGATATGAATGTCAAACGACATAGGCCTTGGGTGCGCTATTTTAGGCAATTTTTAAAGAATATATGACAATAAACATGAATAAATACTTTTATACATATCATATTTCTTATATTTCATGCCAAAATTTATCTTTCTATATTTGGTCGAAATATTCTTTTATTAAAATCGTATATATTCCAAACATGCCGATTTTCAGTAGTACTTTTCTTGATTATCAGATTCCAATTAGAGACACGAATAAATATTTCCGTCTTTTAGTCGAAATATAGTTATTAATTTGACATTCTGTTGCTATACATTTGAACATAAAATTTTCCAAATTAATGACATGATATACTTAACCAGAAAATCATGGATTACAGTTGATTGATTAAGTTAAGCTTGTCACGCATGAATCAAAGATGTTTTATCTCTCGTTATGAATGAAATGAAAACAATATGGATCATATTAACGCAAGCAGAAATACACATTAATTTAATGAACATTCACATTGCTTTCTATAAATCAGGAAGTTATCTAGAAAACATACTTGCGAAATCTTATGTTGTAGCTTTTTTAATCAACAAGACCGAGACGCCAAAGAAATTGATGAAGACAAGGTTTCAGCAAGCTTTGTCGCCTTTTTATTTGGGACAAATATATGGACATCTCCTAAGTAATCTTATCAAAACGTAATTACGATTAGCTATGGTGACAGATAAAAATTAGTTCAGCTTATACGTGCAAAATGGGTTGAACCCTTTGAAGTAAAACATCTTGCTTTGGCCTTATGGATTGAATAAGCAATTTAATAAACACGAGTGGCCTCCTTGCTTTCTAAGAACTAATTTAAATGCCTTTCCGCATTAAATTCACATTTTTTTAGTTCGTGTTGACTTACCATTCACGAAATTAGACGTGATATTTTTTTTATTAATCGACATTTTAATTTGGTCCTTGTATATATTTCATTTAAATTGCCATGAAATTTAAAGTAAAGGTAACACAGAAAAATATATTCGCAGATTATTGGGCTAATAAAAAAGATGACTACTGTTTTATTAAGCAAACTAAAACAAAAAGATGAACGAAGGGCCTTATTTAGTCATTTGAGCATTTCCCACGAATTTATAATTTTTTCAAAAATACGTAGGACGCATTTATTTTGTTTGCTATTTATCATGGCACATTTAGGCCTTGGGAAAGAGCAACTGCAAAATTATAGTGGTAAATCTGTTACGTTCTCTCTATAAGAATTATTGCTCAATTAAGTCGAGCTAATTCATATCAACAATTTGGTAAAGGTTTACAATTAATTTCTCCTTTCTTATGCGTAAAGTAAATATCTATTTTTGTAGAATTCCGTTATTGCTATGCATATAAATCGGAACATTACAACACAATTAGTAACAGCACTACTTTAGAGAACATGTGGCCTCAAAGGTATATCTCTGCATGATTGAGATATTTTAATGTGAGTACGACAAGTACTTAGGCATTTTTAAACTAGAAGAGCATGCCGATGTTAGATTTACGAGTTAGACTACATTTAATTTAAATAAAATAAAGTTATGATGAGACAAGAATTTTTCACTTCTTTGCATCTTCTAATTTTAAAGCAGAGTCCATCTAAAACATTTTAAAACATTTTTTAAACACTCTGATTCCATACTGTCCACTGTATGGTTTTTTTTCTTAATATTCGCTTTTCTTTATCTATATCTAATTTACACCGTCGCACTTTGTAATAATAGAGTTTTTTGAAATTGTTTTCAAAAGAAAAAATACATATTTCTGCGGTGGACTTGTGTACATAACTCATTTTTCTAAACGTAAGATTAAATGCATTACATGCGTGAAAGCATATGAAATGTACCATTATTGAAAAAAATTTTTAAATCGTATACAATACATGAGCATGGTGTCATAGGTAGGAGTTAAACGATTCAAAACGGAATGCTTTAAGGTGAAACATCGACCATTACAGTTCTAGGTTCTATTGATATGTGTCAAAAAAAAACGATACCGGTTTATTGGATTTACTGCAAATGAGTTATATCATAAATTGAGAGGCGTTTACTTAATTAGATTCACATAGTAACAATTAGTATTGCACCATGTAGAATTCCTACTTACATCGCATTTCGTTTACTATAAATTTAACATTTAAAAATTATCATTTTTTTCGCGACTTCAAGCAAAATTCACGTTGACAGTTAAAGCAGCAGATTTATAGACCAACAGCCTGGTTGCACTTGGAATATTTATGCGCATATTTCGAAAATGAGACATGAGAATGGCAAAAAAAATTATTATTAAATCGAGAAAAAGTCTTCACACGCAGACAAACAAATTCATCAATTGTAAGTCACACCTATGATGTGAATAATTCACAATGATTGCGAAGGACGTTAACGGAAGTATCCCTAGTAAAGTCTGTAAGCAAAGATGTCAAATTGTGTTACTAAAAATAAATTCTAAAATTATTTTTCAAGTAATTATATGTTGAAAAATAACGAGCTTATTCAAATGTGGTCAACTTGAAGCGTTTTGATTCTCAGGAAGATCACTCTAGACAATAAACTTGAAAATAGAAAACATGGTTTATTAGCTTCCTCAATAGACTATTAAAACTATATTTTAGCAGTATAATACCATCAGCGATTTATACCCATTAATTTGAGCATAGGTACAATCAGTATAAAGCAAAATTTCCTAATTAAATCCAAGGCTTTAGGACATTAGTTCAGGAATTTTCTAATTGATTCTGTTCACCCCAAAGGTACATAAAAAATTAATTTTTATCGTTAAATTTTGAATTTCTTTCCGGGAATGAAAGTTTTTTTATATCCCATTTACTGTTGAATCATATATTGAAACGTTATCAGTAATTATGCGAATGTAATATCTAAAGGCCACCCTAAACTATTGCTTCAAACATATTGCATATGAATAAAAGTGTAATGAAAAATAGACTACTATTAATCAGTCTGTGGACATTTATTTATATTTTTATTTATACACTATGGCACTGTGAGAAATGTAACCCAACACAAAGCAAGCAATTACATACCAATTGCAATTTTTTAACAGGTCGCAAAATAACATAGCAAATCTACCGCCAGTCGCACGCATTGACGCGTTTCGAACTTCCGTGATCATTACCAGAGTACGACGTCAAAATATAATAAATACAATCAGGTATTATGAAATAGTTTATGGTGCCGGCGAATGACAAAAAGCAATCAATTGTAAAAACGTTAGAAATCAAAATTCATTAAGTGAAATAAGATGAACGTTGGAGATGAAAAAAAATTAAATCAAAATTTAATGTTTGATGTCAAAACCAACCCCAGTATACATACAGTTGCGAGTATAAAATAAGCAACGCCTAATTCACAAAAAGCAATTCATTCAGCAAACAGATTTAGTCCTTGTTTAGAACTTTACTATTTATCCAATCATTTCCGTTGTCGGGATTTGAACTGGGACGGTATATCACTCTGTCCACGGCGCCAACTTCTTGCTCAATATAAACATCATTCATTTATATAGTTACTTGGGATTTTGATGATCCCTACCTTAATTTGGATCGATTTTGTATGTCTTAATGAAGTAGTTGGCATTTGTATCAAGGCCGCAAACTTGTTTCAAATAATTGCTATCACCACCCACGCAATCGATAATTGTTTTATTGTTTACAAACTCATTTTCGAACCACCTCTTCAGGTATCGTGCTATCAGCACGATACCTGAAGAGATTAGGGTTGGCTACATGTGTTACCACAAAGGAAATGCTAACGTAAAGCAAATTTAAATATGGTCACAAATTGTGTGTGGTGTCTGGCAGGGTAATGTCGATTTACGGACTCAAAAGTAAATGGGTTTCTGCTTGGGTCCCGTTATCGGTACAGTAATTGAAGATTTAATGGTAAAGAGGAAACCGCTGTACCAGTTGAATGGTCTTTACTACCATATAAAAGGCTTTGATTATATTGAAATATGAATTTTAAAGCATGAAAATTTGATTTAAATAAGAAGTACATTTTTTCTTAACAGAGTGAATAAATATAATCTTAGTTATTAGTAAATATGTTCTTTTTTGCCTTGCCAGTAAAAGCATTGCCTTAATAATTTAAAAAAAAATAATTTGCATTTTCTATAAAGACTGGGACAAATAAAAACGTTTATGTCGAGTTGAGAAATTTCTGACTTGTTGTTTGAAAATTTTGTGACACTTGCTTTGATTGATATTTCCGGGAAATGAAGCCTATCTCATAAATGAATCATCGATCAGCCAAATGTTTCAATTTTTTACAAATAATTTAGCATAAATCAATTTTGGTTTAACACCAAATAGCGCATTTACTTAAAGCTTTCTCAGCATTTATTCCGATATATATATATATATATATATATATATATATATATATATATATATATAAGGATGGGAAAACATATTTAATAAAAAAGAGGATAATGCCCGTTTATTTCTATAATACTAACCTAAACTTTACAACCATTTTTAAAATTAAATACTGGATGGAAACTAGTCGGATGTTGCATTGTATTTCAATTTCTCGCTTAGGTTTATTTGTAAGCATATATCCGTATGAGTCTCGGTGTTTGTGTGTGTGTAGCGGTCACTCTCTTCGTATTAATTAGTGCTGTATGAGATCTGGTCATTCATCTATTGATGGATTGAGGTTTGACCAACTATTTTCTTTATTGGCTATTACGCCTACCAATGTTATTCCAAGAATATCGTATTTCATTTCGCCTTGTTCTTCACTATCATCCTATCCCCTTGTTAACAGCGCAGAATTTTCGGATTGTAGTGTTGACTGCTTATAATTTTGTGAAATTAAAAAAACTGTTAACGAAGTTAGTGATGCCGTTTTTGAAACTGTATTTGTTTGTTGCGAATCCGATCCGATGTCTATTAAGTCTAATGCAGTTGGTGATCACGCTTGCCTGGAAATAATTTGTAGTTCGGTTGCTTGACTCGTCGCTAGTCGATTAAAATGTCATGCTGGTGAAACTGTTCAATAATTAAGACGAGGGCTTGTTGTTTTTTTTTAAAAAGGTTTATATATACATATATATATAATTTTCGAACATTGCGCTGTATAAACTTTAGAAAATCGTCAAATAAACTGGGTGCCACGTTTCATATAAGTGATCGGTGCTAAGCCATTTTTAATTAATTTATGCGAGAACAGTTGTGAATCAATTTCTTCTTCGTACTGGCGAGTTATATTTGTAAGCGGGTTTGTTCAAGAGTGTGCATGTATATATATATATATATATATATATATATATATATATATATATATATATATATATATATATATATATATATATATATGCCAGGAGATGTGCAATGCAGTTTCCTACATATACACAATTGAACCGGAGGTAAACTGCCCCTCAAATGTAAATTACAGGTTTTTAAACGTGGTATCTCGTTTTTAATCAGGTCACAAAAGGTCGTCTTTTATTTTTTCCAGTGGAATGTTTATAAATATAACGTGGTGTTAATGGAGACCTTTATGATTTGTAAGACGTTTTCCCGTCAGTCCATCCGCTCGCGTGAAAATGTCCTTGATGGTGTTCGTGTTTATTAGATTTCGTAATGGTGGAATTAGTTTACAGGGAAACGTAGCTGGTTTATATTTCAATTCATTGATCATTGTTATAATGGGCCGATTTAGAGTAACTCCTGAGGCTGTTAATATTTTATGAGTTTTGGCTTGCTGTACAGTCTTTCGGTATTGGTTCCGATGGGTTTCACCTTTTGGATTCCATTAATGTATCCTGATCTAATTTCGGAATTAACCATTCTAGATGGAACATTTATCCATCTTCCCTAGAGTGGCACTTATTATTGATTCAATAAATGTTGGATAATCTTTTTGTTTTTTATATTATTTGAATTTCGATAAATCTCGTTCATGGACAAACCATTGTCGTTAGCTACAAGTATAAAATCTCCTGATTTATTGTTGGTTGTGTCTAGTCGTAAAGATTTGCCTTATTTAAGTTTTCCTACTTCGTCTATGTGATTCTTTGAGATGATCTAGGGCCTTTAAAATTCTTCCTGTATTGTTCTAGTGCGCTATATTTCGCAGTCTTCAGGCTTTGTCCATTGATTGCCCGTAGGGAAATGCTTTTTGTTAAGTTGTAGAAATTTTTAGTTACAACCTGGATGACAATAATATGGCGTTCGCTTAGTCTTCTCTTAATGATGCAGAATTTTGCTGCTAACGAGAGTTATTCTACGGATATTTGCAAAATATCGCGTTTGAATAATTGTGAATAAATACATCTGGATTTTTAGGAAGTTTCGATTTAGCAGAAAATTTGTCCAGACTAATTGTGAGGTTTTTAATTTCTTTGCCAGGCGTCATTCTCATCAACTTTTCTACTTTTGTTGCAAAAGCACTGTATACACTCTCATTCAAACTTGCAAATTGACGATCTAGTGATTTAATAATTATCTCACTATCTTGCAGATTTTATTGGTTGTCCTTGATGGCATTAAGCAATGAGCGATTTATAAGCCTATTCTTCTTTGTCTTGTTATTTTTCCTGCACTAAGTAAGAAATTATTTTGGCGCATCATCTTAATATAAATACCAGTTGAAGAATATAATTATTTGTAGACGTTTGTCAAGCACACAATCGGCTGCTATATAAATTTTTAGATTCTTACGGTTAAAAGGCTAGTCGCGCTCTCTCATAATCATTTTAAGGTCAGTTGTCTTCGAATATTACATATTATATATTTTAAAAGGAACAGAAAACACAATTAATAACAAAGTAGATAATGACCCGAATATTTAAAAGCTTCACCAACTTGATAAACTAATCGCCCGTTCACGAATCAAACACTATACTCAGTTACCGAGTGGATACGATGAATGTAAATACAAGGCGAAGCGAAAGACGAAATTTGAGGCAAAGAAATTCGTTCACCTGTCAGCCACTAAAGCGAACAGTCTGTCAAACCACAATCCAACAATACAAGAATAGTAAGAACTCAGGCATCACTCTGAAATATTACAAGAATTAAACCTGCACGCACAGAGCAACACACACAGAAATATACGCATATGAAAATACAAATCAGCCAAAACATAAAATAGAAATACAACAGAAAATTAGACTCGTTGCCATTTATATAATCAAATGAAAGCCCCGTTTATATACAAACAAAAAAATGCAATTCATGTTGGTACTACAGAAATAAACGTCTATTGTCCAGATTTTTATAAATTGTGTTTATCTTCATTATAAAAAATGTACCGTTTAACATTCGAAAGATATATTTAATTATATATATATATATATATATATATATATATATATATATATATATATATATAAACGCAAAATACCCTTTCCATGTGCAAAAACGAAAGAAATATTATTATACACATGAACCGTTACTTTCTCATATCATTCTCAAATATCAAAATATAAGCACATATTTATATATAAATTAATAAGCCAAACAAAATCGAAAAATGTTAACAAATCTTGCTGCAATTTCTTTATCCTTAAATAACACTCGTAATTTAGCAGCATTGAATGTGTTTTAATTTCTCTTTAACTTTTGTTTGTGCCATTCGTGAAAAAGCATCTCACTTAAATGAGATCTTTGAGCAGACGGATTTCTTTTCTAGTCCGAAAAACTTCTGTTTCTGTTAAATTCGATTAAGTGTCTAGGATAGCCATTCGATATTAAATCGCATATTAATTTAGTATATTCTCTGCCTTTTGAATCTTGACTAACCAAACTGTCAATTCTTAAAAAAACAGGCGCAAACTGTTCATAGTTTATATTGAGGAAGAAGGAAATTGGTGTAATGCAATTACTGTTCAGCCCAGGTTTGTATATGGTAAATTGTCCCATTTAGTTTACCAGCAAAATCTTTCTTCACTAGAACATATAAGAAAAACCGTACTGGAGATAGAGGGTTCCGCATTAACACATCATCAGTCTATGAATAGATGCTTCCATTAAAAGGGGACTGTGCATCTTTCATGCATAATAAAATAAGCTGGCATCGAGTGTGGCCTGGCAAAGGCGATGATAATGTGTCTTGTTTTACCGCTTGGATTATAACAACAGTGGTTTCGTCAACTAGAACATTTGTAAATAAAGACTTAACATCCAAAGACATTTAGATCTTGAATTCTTTTGCCAAACTAAAAAGAATCGGCAACCGAATAATTTCTTAGCGATTTGAGTATTGGCTCCAATTTGCGAACCAGCCATTTCGCCAATGAACGGAACGGATAATTGACCATTGATAATATTGCTCTCATAGGACATCTTTTTTGTGTTTTAGGTAATCTGTAGATTATTATAATCATGGTTGCGGTCTTGATATAAACACCTGACCCATTAATTACTTACATATGTCAGTATAAACTAAGAATTGTATAGTGTAGAATAGGCAATTCATCCAGTAGACCGGTTTCGTCCTTATTGGGAACTCATCAAGTACTGGCTAGAATTTGCAGCGGACAGGATACGAACCTGGGCACGTCTGCTTCGGAATCTGGTGCTCTAACCACTGAGCCATCCTGCCGCACACTAAACACAATTTTTAGTTATATACTAACTAATGTAACTTGGTTAGTCAATTTTTCCTTTAGGTGGAGTTCATATGGCATCCATTTAGACCCAAAGTTCCAACTAACCATGCCCAATCTGTCATTACTGAACAGACACCACATTACATGGGAAGTGGTATTGAAATGAACATTTATATAATTAAACAGACATTGGTTGCGCGGGTGGTGATAGCAATTATTATAATCATGGTTGCGGTCTTGATATAAACACCTGACCCATTAATTACTTACATATGTCAGTATAAACCAAGAATTGTATAGTGTAGAATAGGCAATTCATCCAGTAGACCGGTTTCGTCCTTATTGGGAACTCATCAAGTACTGGCTAGAATTTGCAGCGGACAGGATACGAACCTGGGCACGTCTGCTTCGGAATCTGGTGCTCTAACCACTGAGCCATCCTGCCGCACACTAAACACAATTTTTAGTTATATACTAACTAATGTAACTTGGTTAGTCAATTTTTCCTTTAGGTGGAGTTCATATGGCATCCATTTAGACCCAAAGTTCCAACTAACCATGCCCAATCTGTCATTACTGAACAGACACCACATTACACCAATGTTCGTTTAATTATATAAATGTTCATTTCAATACCACTTCCCCATGTAATGTGGTGTCTGTTCAGTAATGACAGATTGGGCATGGTTAGTTGGAACTTTGGGGTCTAAATGGATGCCATATGAGCTCCACCTAAAGGAAAAATTGACTAACCAAGTTACATTAGTTAGTATATAACTGAAAATTGTGTGTAGTGTAGTGTGCGGCAGGATAGCTCAGTGGTTAGAGCACCAGACTCCGAAGCAGACGTGCCCAGGTTCGTATCCTGTCCGCGGCAAATTCTGGCCAGTACTTGATGAGTTCCCAATAAGGACGAAACCGGTCTACTGGATGAATTGCCTTTTCTACACTATACAATTCTAAGTTTATACTGACATATGTAAGTAATTAATGGGTCAGGTGTTTATATCAAGACCGTAACCCTGATTATAATAATTGTTATCACCACCCGCGCAACCAATGTTCGTTTAATTATATAAATGTTCATTTCAATACCACTTCCCCATGTTATGTGGTGTCTGTTCAGTAATGACAGATTGGGCATGGTTAGTTGGAGCTTTGGGTCTAAATGGATGCCATATGAGCTCCACCTAAAGGAAAAATTGACTAACCAAGTTTCATTAGTTGGTATATAACTGAAAATTGTGTGTAGTGTAGTGTGCGGCAGGATAGCTCAGTGGTTAGAGCACCAGATTCCGAAGCAGACGTGCCCAGGTTCGTATCCCGTCCGCGGCAAATTCCGGCCAGTACTTGATGAGTTCCCAATAAGGACGAAACCGGTCTACTGGATGAATTGCCTTTCTACACTATACAATTCTTAGTTTATACTGACATATGTAAGTAATTAATGGGTCAGGTGTTTATATCAAGACCGCAACCTTGATTATAATAATTGTTATCACCACCCGCGCAACCAATGTTCGTTTAATCCGTAGATTGTTGGTGTAGTTGAGCCAACTGGTTTGAGCTTCTTGGAAATGGCCTCAATTATTAAACAGGCATCTATCAAGTTCTTAATTTGATTTATTACTTTGCGCTCCACTTTGTATATTTCATCTTATTTATACTCCAGACGCGTGAATATTTTATTGTCTTTCAGCACGTTTTAATTTTTTTGTAGGTAGTCGGATTTGTCCATTATAACAACGCTCTTGTCTTTATTAGCGCGTAGTATTTTGATGTCTGCATTTATTCTGATACCTTTAAGCGCATTTAAATGCTGCTTTGTCAATGCGTGCTTTTCTGTGCATTTTAATGTTTTCAAATGTGAAACCGGGTCAACTAAATTAGCCTTCAACCAATTTTTATATTCAATACGTGTAGGTTCTAATTCAGCTGTATATTTCAAATAGCAATTCGAATGCTGCCTCAAAATTAACATCGCATATATCAGAAGGATAAATTCGAAAATTTCGGCCCATCCATAGTGCCTGCATTGTTAATTGATCGATTGGCATTTCTGATAATTTAAGCATGAGTTTATCAAGAACATCGGTATTAAATAACGCAAAAATCCAGGTTTTATATCATTTTCTAATTTATTCAATATTTTGTTTCGCTTTTCGTCATAACACTTGACTGAAATCAAATGGTCAATAGATGTCTGCAATTGCGGAACACATCATTGAATCCTCGCATTTATGTTCTCCAAAAGTAGCGTTTATGATAATTGCTAAATGCAATAGCAAAAGAGAGTTAGACACTTACCATGCTTTATGGATGAACAAACAGCAGCTGAATTTATACAAACAGAAGCTGCATTTTGAGCTTGAACTGGAAGTGATGCGAGCAATTTGTTGTTTGTTCACAGATTTCACACACTCTGCATATATAAATTGAGAGGTACACAAGAAAGTAACGGTTCTTCTTTCTTATAAAATTTCTTTTCTTTATACAAATGGAAGGGGTACCACGAATTTTATTAATACTCGCTTTCAAAAAGAATATACATATATATATATATATATATATATATATATATATATATATATATATATATATATATATAGGTAAATGATAGTGTAAATGTGTGTGCATTTATAGAATCATAGCTTGTGATAGGTCAATTTAGAATTTTCTCTGATCTAGCGCACTTACCGCAAATGCTATATTTTCGCAATTTTAATTGAAATTCATAGTAAACATTTATGATTTAAAAATACTGCACAAAAGTGAAACGCACAAATTCACGCACATTCATAGAATGTTCCAAAAATTAAAATTCTTTCAAACCGAAATCTTTTACCTAGTTCCGATTAATGACAGAAGCGTTCTTATTTTTATTTAATACAGCAAAATTCTATATAAACGAAATCCTGATTATAAACTTTAATTCAAAATATCATCCCCAAGTGAACTGATTTTTTTTCGATAATGAGAGATTGTCGCTGGCTTGTTAAGTTTCACGTCACAAGATACGACAAAAACTGGTAACTAAACAGGAAGCGTACAAAAACTTTGAGTCAGTATATGAATGGAAATTGAGTGTAGTTTGCGCCAGGCATAATGAAATCAATAAAATCCCAGACTCCGAAGCAAGTGGGCATCAAAACGTCTCCCGGTAGCCGCAAATTCTGTTCAATAATTTAAGAGTTACAAATAAGGACAAAACCGGTATAATATAACCTGACGCAATATTGATTGCATACTGACAACATATATGAAATCAAAATCTTGTCATCGTCGCTGTATTATAATGAGAGATATGCGGTAGTCAGATATAACATCTGGTCTTATAAAATGCCAAATAGAATATTATCTAAAAAAGACACCTAAATCTATAAGTGGTGTATAATATTGAACTGCGTGCAAATTTAAGCATAAATGGCGAGGTAAAAAGAGAAAAATATACAAAGAAATGTCCCTGGTTTCGTCAACGTCCAAGGAAATTTTTGGATTATATTTGAATAGATCACAATAAGGATAAAATTCTTCAACTGAAAGAATTGTCTTTGTTGACTTATGCAATGTTTATTTGATACGTAAATAATAAATGTGAGCAAGATACAGTCAATAAACTTCAATTAAAATGCTCTTCTCTAAGTGACACGGTCTATGTTCTATAATGAGAGTTCTGGGTTGTTTGTTGAAAACTACGTTCTAAGATATGCTAAAAAAGTGCCGCCCGAAGCAAAGTTCAACTAAATATAATTCTACATGACGTAAAATTACGCGGAGTGGTACAATGGCAACACGGAGTATAGAAGACGATACTCTAAAGCAAATTTAACGGGATTTTATCCACACCCGTGGCAAATTATGGACAGTAGTTGAGGATTTCCTAAAATAGACGACATCGGTCTATTAAAAAAAAGTTGTACTATCAATATCCTGCCAATAAGCATCAAGGCAATGCAGATTTACTAGTTGTAATGGTTTCTGCTGAATAATGACAAATCTGATATGTTTAGGTAGACATTTAATTAGAGATCCCAAATAGTTTCCAAATGGAGGAAGGAATAACCAAAATGCACATACTAATATCTTACTTTCAGTTGTACGTAATGTGTTGCATATATTGTGTAATGGTTGTAGAAACTGATTCAGAATTAATGTACTCGTACTACGTCAGTGGCAAATTCTGCGCATTAATTCTGAATTCATAAAAAAGTCAAAATCAGCCTTCTGGATAAAATGCCGTTGCTCCTTGAGGCATTGCTAAGTTTATACGGAAAAAAATCACGCAGCTAAAATTCTGTCATTTAACTTCATTTTGATAGTTCTTCTATCAGTGGTATCGGAGGTGGCTTGTTAGAAATTCAAATGCTAATAGTTGTCAAATAGTTTCTAACTAAAGAAAAGTTTTCGAGCTTGAAGTAAACACCAATCCCATTGCATTTAACCAGTCGTCGAACAACATAACAAAACTACCGCCAGCCGCAACGCACTGATGCGTTTCGAACTTCCATGATCATCATAGTCGTCGAACTGGTTAAAATCAATGGGATTGGTGTTTAGTTCAAGCTCGCAAACTTGATTTAAAGAATTCTTATCACCACCCGCGCAATCAATTATTGTTAAGTTGGTATATGACATGAAATTGCCATTAGTGTGCATCAGATTTGATGCAGTGGATAGATGTCTAGATTACAATGCAGCAGTGCTGCAGCTTGAGCCTAGTCTGATGTAATAAGTGGACAATATATAGAGAGTTTCTATTAGAGCCGACAGCGGTCCACTGGAGGAGTTCCTTTTGCTCCTTCATGCAGTATTAATTTATACTTTCAACACACACACACACATATATATATATATATATATAATAATATAAATCCTGCTATTAAAATTCAACCGGATTTACTTCTCCAATTAATATGTTGGCTGTATTATAATAATAGATCGCAAGTTAATTGGTAGAACTTCAGGTCATAAGAGAAGCCAAATAAACTGAGCCTGAATAGAGATAAACTAAAAAAGATGAATTTTTATATGACGTCACATTAAGTGTGAAGTGCGGCAAGTGTGTCGCTGTATATAGATTACCTGGTTGAATGCAAGTTCAGGTCCCATGCGCAGCAAATTCTTGGCAGTAATTGAAAGTTTTCCAATAACGACGAAACGAATCTAATAGATGAATTGCATTTGCTACTTGATGCAAACTTTAATTCATAACTAATATAAATTCTCCTTAGGTCGTTGGGGTTCTAATCAGGCGTAGAAAGTTGGAACTTTGTCCTAAAAAATTACTCCCGTGAAATTTTGGTAAATACATGGCATTATACGAAAATATCCAAATTAGGACGACATCAATCTACAGGATGAACTTCCTCCGCTATCTGATGCAATATTTAGTTTATACAGTCAATATTTATAACCAAAACCTTCCATTAAATTTTTATACAATAAACTTGTCCCATGTTGCATATTTTATGTTGTGAAATGACAAATTAGGGTAGCTAGTCGGAACATCAGGTTCAACCTGAAGAAAAAGGTACAAAAAAAACATTAGTACGTATACGACCGGAAATTCCGTGTACAGACCTGCAAGGTTGGCGCAATGTTTAGCACCCAAACGTCACAAGCAAGTGTGCTACGGCTTAAACTGTATCCGCAGCGAACTCGGGAGAGAATTTTACAGTTCCCAGTATGGACAAAACCATCAAATAGTTGGTATTTCTTAGCCACCTCATGCAGTGTAAGACTTATTGTTATTATACATAAATAAATAAATTTAAAAAATATATATATATATATATATTCTTGTGTGTGTAAATATATATTTGTGTGTGTTTATAGAAAATCTAAATCAAGCTATTAAATTTAAATTCAATATAACTTTACCAAGTGACATTGTTTCCGTTGTATGCAGAATTTGAGGATTGACAGATAGAACTTCAGTTGTTAAAACAGTCTAAATAGGTTGCAAATGAAGTTGAGGCCAATCAAACAAAAAATTGGTTGATCTCTTTAAATTGTTTGCGGTCTGCGTTAAGAGCGGCGCAAATGTTAAATTCGAAAACTCCAGCCCACTTGATGCATAGTTCAAACTCATTCCGCGGCAAATTCACATTAGTATATCAAGTGTGTCCACCAATTATGAAACCGGTATAATGGCTGAATTGCCTCTGCTTATTGGTGCAATCTTTGTTGATACAAACAGTATATATATACTCAAAGTCCTTTCTATTAAACTTTAGTTGAATATAGTTTTATCAAGTGACATGGTGTTTATTGTGTAATAAGCGATCGGGAGACTAAGTTAACAAGTCATTCCGAATAGATTCCACCATAAGAAAAGTCTAGCCGAGGAGCATAAGTTGGCATTCAATTAATGTGTGCGTGAAGTGACTGGCAATGGTAGCCTGATGGATACATTCCTATCCTTTGATGTAAATGTGTTCATGTTTCAGCACAGTTCGCAGCAAATTCTGGAGAATACTTGACGCGATTCCAAAACGGACGAAACCCGTTTACTGTATGCTTTGACTTTACTAACTGATGCAATGCGAAGTTTACACAGACAACGTAATAAATCTAAATCCTGCCTTAAAATTGCAAATCAAAATAACTTACGCAAGTGGCATAGTGTCTGTTTTTAATGACAGATCAGGATTAGCTAATTTAATATTTATATCATACACGATGATAAACAGGTTTCGTTTGAAGGCAAGATTTACCCATGAAAAAAGGTTGCTTAAAATTGCGTGTAGCGTGCACCAGGAGACGCGTAGTGAATAACGATCCACACGACAAAATCAAATGTTCCCCGATCAGATATCGGTTCGAGGTAATTTATGGAAATTGGATTCAAAGTTAAGAATAGCGACGAATCTGGTCTCTGTGGTAAATAATTTTTCAATCTGATGCAATATAACGTTCATTCTGACATCATATAATTAATAAAATCCTGCAAATAAAGTCAAGCAAACTTAAATTATCCAAGAGATATGGTGTTTGTCTTATAATTGCATAAAAAGGTTGGCTAGCAACATTTTCAGATCTAAGTGATGCGATAGGGGTTCCACATGAATGGAAGGCTAACTAAAATACAAAATTGGTAGTTGTCTTAAAACCGCGTGTAGTGTGCAAACTGCGCGAACAATGCTGTTATACTCAAAGCTTCATGATTTTATGCGTGATTAATTGATTTTGTTAGTTTTGTGATTAAAGAACAGCAAAAGCGCGAGGAAAGTAAAGCAAAATTGTGGTCTGGAATGAAAATTGTCTTCCTTATTGGCAGATGGTGCTTTCCAGTCTTCAGCGACCAGTGGTTTTTGCAATGAAAATTTCAGAATAAAAATGATTAACCTCCGATGGGAATGTACGACATTGTGTTCATTTATCATCCTGAAATATATATTAATCATTCAAATTGATCCATATGTCACGAACAGAACATTTTCTTTTCTGAAATATCACACTATATGATCGATAGGATAAATAGAAATAAAGAATGATTCGAATGGTAAATTAAATAGAACAATTAAGAATAAACCGACCTGGTCAGTACAGCTTTTTGCATTACAGCTTTTTTGTGCCATATCAATAAAAATTGTCAACAATAAGTTGCTACATTTCAGGAATTGACAAGTTGGTTAGTTAAGATTCAAAAGGCAACAAATATACTAAAGCAATAAGTGATTTAATGACTAATGGCTATCATTGACAATTAATTGAGTCAATTATTGAAATAAAATTGAACCTACGTATTTGGGATCAATATTGCTAAACGTGTGCCTAGCTTATCACAAATTCCAATCGATCAGCTAACAATGGCGGCACTATCAATGGACATTAAAACTTTTTTGTGACATATCAATATAAATTGTCAACAATAAGTTGCTACTTTTCAGGAATTGACAATTTGGTTAGTCAAGATTCAGAAGGCAACGAATATACTGAAGCAATAATTGATTTAATGTCGAATGGTTATCATTGACAATTAATTGCGTCAATTATTGAAATAAAGTTGAACCTACGTATTTGGGATCCATATTGATATACGTGTGTATAGTTTATCAGAAATTCCGATCAATCAGCGAACAATGGAGGCAATAACAATGGACGACAATTATGGAATTCAATGTTCAGATAAATGCTATGTAGATTTTGAGGCAATATTTAAATTTTTATTTGAAAAAACAGCCGACTTAGAACCCAAAAGCATTGATTATATAATTTGGTTCAAAGCTAATTTATTTGTTCGGATTTCTCATCTGGAATCGTTCGAAGGTGCAGAACAGCATGCATTGACAAATTACCAATAACATGCGTTTAAAGAAATCAACAAAAATGCAGACTTTAAAGTACTAATCGCTGATAAAGTTAAGAGCTTTGTTATAATGGGTAAAATCAAATATCGGAAAAAGTTGGAAAACATGTGGAATGACAATAATAAATTCACGCGCCTTGAGGATAATATAAATGAAATAGACAAAGTGTGGCATAATGTAATAAAATAAATTAAGATCTTTACAGACGCCAATTTAATTGTTGAGGCCAATGTTCAGAATTTTATTCCAGTTGGACAACATATACCAAAAATGTTCGGATGAACCAAAATTCACAAAAAGTTTGTCCTCTCTCACCAATGTTATAAATGGTCATTTCTCCATTCCATGCATTGGATAAACGGTTGGTCCGTAAACTGGAACAATTGCACAAACGACTAGGTAATTATTCGGGTGATGATTCTTTGAGTATGTTAACCGAATTCAAGATCGAAATGTTAAAAACAAAATTACGGTGTCCTGTGTTGCTAAGTCTTTATTTATTAAAGTTCCATTTGAAGAAACCATTGACATTATTGTCCAAGAGGTAAAAAAACATCTCATCTTCGATTCCAGGTAATTATCTAAGCAAGTTTATTTTATTATGCACAAAAGATGTACAGTTTCCTTTTAATGGAGCCATCTATATACAGACTGATATTTTACAATTGATGAACCCAAAGATGTGTGAAATTTCCCTTGGTCATCTTGAGAACAAATCATTAAAGAACGCAATATGTAAATGGGTTGAATACATGCGGTACTTTGATGATATTGCGCTTGTCCTGAAAAACAGGTTTCAATCACGAACATTGCTTGAAAGGTTTAATAAAGCGTATAAGAATATCTATTTCATATCACAGCATGAGAAAGAAGATGGTTTTCCTTACCTAAATGTACTTGTAGAGAAAGATACTACAGGTAAACTAAACACAACTATTTACCATTAATAAACCTCGTCTGTACAATATTTGCATTTCCCAAGTTTCTTTCTTTCTCCATGTAAACTATCAAAAGTTTGCTGCTGTTTTTCAAGAATTGACAGGTTTGTTAACCAAGATTGAAGAGGCAACAAATATACTAAAATAATAAGCGACTTCATGTCTAATGGCAATCCAAGATAATTAATTGGGTAAATTGTTAAAAAAGGAAGTTAAAAGAAAAAGAATTATTTCGGATCAGAATAGAATGCATTTTACCTGAAAATCCAATTTAATGGGGATGCAATGTCCTGTTCAACACAAAAGAAAGTTGAACCGGCACTAACACTCACATTCAGTGCAGCTAATGTACGAGTATTATTCAAGGAAGCACACTTGCCTTTATCAGTAATCAAAGTGAGATGACCATTCATGTCGATATCATACATTATTTACCAATATAAATGCGTATGTTGTCGATCACCTTACGTAGGCCAATCGCAGTGATGATTAATAACTGAAATGAGAGAAATTAAAAGTCTGTTGTAAATAAAATATTAAATTTACTTACGCAAATGTACTACATATCGTTGGAACCTCACACTTACTTTCTCCAGACGAAGCATTTAAGACAATTACAAAATTCAATAACAGAAAGGATTTAGCGATATACAAAGCCTAATGAATAAACAAAATGCAGCCGCATTTATAAGAGCAGAATAAGCATGTTCGGGCATTGAGCTTGAACTGGAGGTGATGCACGAAATTGATTAAATGTTCTCTTAATTCACACTTTCTTCACGTTTACATTTTTCTATTTTAATTGGCCTTTCTCTACATAAATAAAGATATATTCATTTGTAGATATTTGAGAAGAATATGAGTACGAAACGGTTTTTGGATCTAATAAAATTTCTTTTTCTTTATACTCGTGGATGGGACAATCTGATTGTAGAATTTAAAACGTCTCCTGCTGGTCAGAAAAATGATATTTAGGAAGGCCAATATTTATTTGAATAAATACAATTTTTCAATCGTTTGCTGATGGCTTAAGAGATAATATCTGTTTTTAAAACAGACAATATATTTCATCTGCACAAATTCCTTTTCCCATATTACATTTAATAAAGGTTGCAATCTTTATATAAATACCTGAACCTTTATGTATTTACACTTGCCTGTGTAAACTTAATATTGTATGGTGTAGAAAAGTCAATTTATCCAGTAGACAGGATTCGTCTCTATTGTGAACTCATTACCTACTGCCTAGAATTTGCCGCTGTCGGTGCTCGAACCTGGGCAAGTGTGCTTCGGAATCTGGTGGTCTAACCACTGAGCCACCCTGCCGCACCTATGAGAAAACGAAATTAAAGAATATATTATTAATACTGATATTCAATGAACATTGGTTGCGGCAATTTTTTAACATTAAGTGATTAAGCCCCAATATGGACGAAACCGGTCTACTAGATGAATTGCCTTTTCTACACTATACTGTGCTTAGTTCTTACAGACAAATTTCTTATTATAATGGACTATTTGTTTATACGAAACTTGATTAAAGTAAATTCTGATATTTATTGGATTTTGTAAATGACTTAACGGTGTTAGAACGTTAAAGATAAAGAACGCACAAAAAGGACTATACAAGAAACAAATAAGAAAAGGCTTGGTATGCTTTATACACAATTACCATGTTTTGAAGTTTACTTTATTGTGATATCATTATAAACTTGAAGGAATGAGCAAACTTTCTGTGTTTCACTAAAAACTCTTCTGTTTGTTTAAATATTTGGGATAAATAACTGCCTCAATATCAGAAAAACTTGGCAATTAACATTCTTGTCAGTCCAAAATTGATGATGTTACGTTTGCCTTGTCATCTTGATATATGAAACATATCGCAATGCAGATCATGCTTTAATCAGGCTGTAAAAACGTTTAGATATTTCGCCCTGATTGTACGATAGTTTATTTTAGTAATATCGAGCATTTGCAAACTAAGCATTGAAAGAAATTCAATACCAACCAAAAACAATTTTCACTAATATTATCGACATCTGACGCCAAGAACTATTGGTCTATGATAACGTTATTTGAAGACACTTCGATGTTTGAATGATGCTAAAATTTGTTAATGATAAATTCGAATGTAATTATTGCTAAAGTCGAAAACGTTCATAATTACAAAAATTAGCCTGTAAATCTATAAGAATAGTAGTTACTGAAATATTGACGTTTTCTGCGTGTATCCTATAATGCCCATAATTTATTAATAAAATATAAAATTTTGCTCTAAGAGTAAGCTTCATGTAATTCACTATAATTAGCACAGATAATACGTTAACATATCTTTCTTTTGATCTGCATTAAACTTTAGGTTTAGAAACGTATGTTGAGATTTGCAATTTTACGACAAATTTTTCCGTATACTGTAAAATTTTTAAATGCATGACCTGTTTTTTCTCAGTGAACTTCGAAAGGCGTTGAAGACAATTTGAATATGCAAATTATTTGAGTTCACAGCATGCAAATTATGCAGTTTCCCATTTTCATTTTTCAAATTAACTAGCTGAGTTTACATCTCAATTTATTTAGTTAAATCTGGAATAATTCCTGTTATTAAATTTATACTTAAAAAACAGGTTTGCGTGACGTTATTTGATTTAAACTAAATAATTTACAAACCCAACTCACAAATTCGAGTCTCTACGTTATTATATTCCTTTCAGGTGGTGTTACGTATAGAACACGAAATTTGTGGTACCATTAGTAGGATTTGGGATTTTGCGTATTAATGCAAACATAATATTTTTCGATTTAGAACTGTTTATATGTTTAAATACCACAAATAACATAGTTTACGACGGAGAAAATCAGGAGAATAGCATATAAAATTACAGCGAATTATCTTGCAATTTGGTACCACTGCAGTCCAGCTCCCTATATAATATGGTTGTCCATAAGCTTATCTTTGCAACACCACATATGTCGGTTGATTTATTAGAAAGTTATGCAACATTTTTACATTTAAGCTTATTAACAACATTAAGAAAGAGAGCACTTAACTGTCATTCAGTATTACACTCAGTTTTATAGGTACTTGCACACGAAAAGGTGCTATCCGACGCACTTCGAGTTTTACATAAGAAGTATTAAATTTGTATTCAGCTTTGGAACAGTAATGTGTATCAGGTAGATTTGACAACGACAAATTTTTTATCGTATTATGCGACGAAACAAAACATTGACATAAATTATGTAAGTAAAGTTTGTAAACTAGAAATAAATTCTTATAATATTCTTTTAAATAGTCATGCAAAATTGTAAAATTGGCGTTTGGCATTGTTGGCTGATTATTCAAAAGAATTGCAGTTATTTTGCTTAAATATTCTAGCTTGATTTAAATAAATTTTACCCTAATCACGTAATAAATAATTGTTTAATTGGTTGGCTTATATATAGGTACAATTGCTTTCATGTATACATTGAAATTGTGCAGTTACTATTGCATTTATATGCAAAGTATACAAGACAGCTAAGATTTAGATACGCATTTTTATTTTAATAACGAATTACTTTTATGCGGCTCGATTACGTTAGTGACTTGTCATCGTACACTAATGATGACAATGAAATGTCGAAAATTCAGAAGTATTGTGCGACTGACGGAATTTGTCGTCTATTGTGCAACTGCCAAAAAAGGGATATATGTTAAAAGAAATTCGGAAATAAATTACCTTAGTATCTGTGACCACAACTCACGCAATAAATGCTTGCTTTAATAAATAACTAATAGAAATAGAACTCAGTCCGAATAGACGTCATTTTTATTACTGGGTAAAAACTGCGCAGCCAACATAGCAGTTTATTACTTCTAGGAATGAGAGATGCATTCATATTTTCAACGTGGTATATATTAAATTTGGCTGAGCCAGCGTGGCTCAGTGGTTAGAGCACCAGATTCAGAAGCAGACTTGTCCAGGTTCGAGCCCCTTCTGTGGCAAATTTTCGTCAGTACGGGATGATTTTCTAATAAGGACGAAACCCGTCTACTGAATAAATTGCCTATTCTACACTATACAATTCCTAGCTTATTCTGACATATGTAATTAATTAATGGGTCAGGTGCTTATATCAATATCTCAACCTTGATTATAATAAATGTTATCACCGCCCGCGCAACCAATGCTCATTTAATTAGATAAACGAAGTTCGGTGCTGTTTTTAAACTTGCAAACTTTCATTGAAGAAAGATTTAATTTATAAATAATACTTTCATTAAAATATACTTAATTTTCTTCAACTAACAATCATTCAAGCTCTGAAATATTACAATAAAATCCTAAATAAAACTGTAATTCCATGATAATTTCCTTCAAGGTGTTGTATCTTGATTTAATATAGTTGTGACGCGGTAGGTTGAAAACTGATTTTGAGAGTCCACCCGAAATTATAACAGCAAAACTGTTGTCATATCTCCGAAAATTGCATCCAAATTGGCTCATTTTCTCATTAAATACGTTCCTTACTTCTAACAAATTGTTTTCATCGTACATTTTATGGTGAGTGCCTTGTTTGAACATTAAACTTATATAATACTAGGACTGAAATTAGTTAATGAATGTAGAGAATGCACAGAATAATATCCATGTATAACGGTTTTCACTTATTTTAATAAAACGCTGTGCGTTATATAAAACGATATTTTAAAAGTAGAAGAAGTTTTCAATTTCTCTGGGATGCATCTAGCAAAGTAACGGATTCGTAGAAATTTGATTCGTTGGATACCGTCATCATCATCATCATAATCGGCATCATGCACATCATATAAAAGCTAATAGTAACAATTTTTTTACTTCGTAATATCCATTAAAAGAAAGTCAAGAAAACAAGAACATTTTTATAAATAAAGCCAAAAGTCCTAATTTTGGCAAATATATTATGCGAGAGAAAGAGAACGCAGTTACTATGAGTATATTTAGCCGGATAACTCACAGAAATGAGACAAATTAAACTTCTCCACAGCACCACAATAGCCAAGTCAGCTTTAAGGTAAGTCAAACTCAGCAATAAAGACTTCTTACGAATTTGACTTTATCACGACATAAACAAGACCAAACCTCGCAGCTTTTTCTACTCTTCTAAGAAAAGCAAGTTACGATAATGATAAAATGAGGTAATAAGAACTGCGAAATACTCCTAACCATCGCTTTTTAGTGACAGTAGTTGGCGCCACTTTACATTTACTTCGTAGTATCTAAAAAAGTCGTGAAAACTTAAGATCACTTTTAGCTGCATTTCAATGTTTTACACATCCTTGATGGCACCGAATTCTATTTTTTTGGAAAGCATCTACTTAATTCGCCTAACTGATTGATGCAGCAATAAGATTCGCATCAAATACGAAGAACATGATTGTGCATATTGACAAATTGCGTATGAAGTCGAAGAATATTATATTTTGGCAAAATATGCGACCCCACATTTCCTATACTTTACTAATACAAGAGATCTCTGTCACGTCTGAAGTCATACAAGTCAAAAGAATGTTTTTCATTTCTGCTCCGGTTTCAAGCCGAAATTTAAAACTGGTAAAATTTCGGATGCGGTTATTCAGCGAATTCTGGTTCTGTCGCTTCTGCCTCTGTTTCGTGTCGTGATTATTTAGCGTAGTCATTGAAGGCAATAGTAGAGGAAAACGAAACTGCATGATTAACCGCCTATGCTTTCACAACAGATCATTACATTCGGATTTTTCTTGTGAAGGGAACTTTATTTTCCTTTAAGCAAGGACGAAATTCACGCAACGTGGAAAAATGGTATCAATAAACTTTGTAAATTAATACCTCCACTAATATAACGGACAACATGTTGTTTATTCCATTAATATTATGGCTCTGCGGCCACACCAGTTCAAATTTTGCTAGAAAGCGCTTCATTTGAGAGTGTATACGCAAACTAAATCTACAAAGATGTCTTTTAATACTTTGAAGCCGATCATAAAGAAAGCGCCCTCATTTTGTGGAACTCGACAAAATGTGTTACGTGCAAAATGGACTTTTCAACTGAAGTTGATTAAAATGCACGCCTTCTGCCTTTAAAAGGAACTTGGTAAATTTACCAAGGCCGAACATGTAAATATGTAGATCAATTAGTACATCCGATATAATGACCTTGCACAGTACTTGCGAAATACTTACTTTAAAGCTGTTTAAACGTGCATTGTCTACAGTTGTGAGATAGTAGTTGGTCAGAAGTCGCCCTGTACAGTGACAGCAAGATTTGGTTTGTAACAACGGTCAAAGACGTTTGCCCACATTTTTTTTCTTCATTTAAAATTCAGTATTATTTAGAACAAGAACATATAGATTTTGTCACATTTTAATGGCACTAAAATTTAGTCCATATAAAATTTTAATATATATGACTATTACTTGAAATGGCATCTTAATTTAAAAACATTTTAGTAATGAAGGTTAACGGGCATGAATAATCTATGAATCCTAACTTGTTTACATTTTGTGTAAGGTTTTCGAATTATAACGTATATTTTTTAAATATTTTTCTGGAATAATTTGAGGACGTTTATGAAGATTTAAAGCGGATAGCAAGGAAATTGTGCCAGTTTGAATTGTTCAACTAGGAAATAAATATATAATACGCTATTACAAATTCTTGAACGAATTACATTTTTTTGAAGTAGGTTTTGTGCGATAGAAATTTGCTTTATAACCTGAACCTTATTGTGCGAAACAAGGTTTTTATGCTTATTATCCATATTGTGTTGCCGTGTACTTCGGAGCCGTATTCCATACCCTTTCGTCAAGGGTAGGCTTGTGAAACCTGAAATAAATTCACTGTTATAACGATTATTATAAACATCTGTAAAATGAATTTTGGTTTCACGAATAAAACGTTGATAAATGGGCCTGAATGGCGGCCCCGAAATATATACGGAACTCAAATATGGACCATGGATGCAAAAACATTTCACACAAAATTATAATCACGTTGAACTCCTTTTTATGTTTAAGATATATGCTAAATAACATTAAATGTGTTATATTACATCAGCCCTTCATTTCGCCAAAAAGCATAAATAGCTTACATATTTCCAAAAAATTAATTTAGTCAAAGTAACTGGTTGAAAAATATATTTCGAGTGCAACTAAATTTTAAAACAATTGCCCATGATTTGTACGTATGCTTTGCAAAATTTCTATTACAAATTGGCACAGATTCCTGTTTATCCAATTTAAGAAAGAACACGCATAACAAATGCGGCCAAATAATTCGTTTTTAGCAAATATGTTGGCTCAAATAGGTTTGTGTGAACTTCCTGGGTACTATGCTATTTAAAGAATAAATTCATGAAATAGCTAATAAAAAGAATAGTAAGGCTGCTGATTAAATTATTTGTTTTTAAAATAGTGAAACAGTGTTATTTGCACTTATATAATAACTCCCAATCCCATTTATGTACCTGTCGTAAAACAAAGAAAAACTTTGCCGAGACAAACGGTTGGATGCGTATTAGCTTCCATGGCGATTAAAAGAAAACAAATAGGTATTGACAAGAATGAAACGAATCTCAATTTTAACATAATGTATTGAAAATAAAGAAGTTTCTTTCACATATAGCAGTTTCAAATATATTAACCTTTAGGGGAATGACGGTTTTATAGCTTGTACGCTGTCAAGACTGAAATATTTTGCTGCTTTCACTACGTTCATCCATGATAATTAATTATAAAATTAAATATTTCACAGTTTATGATTCAAAATACATATGTCATATATGACATATTAATATTTGAATACATTATATCGGAATTTCAGTTAAAGTCGGTTTACTGTCGTGCTCTAGTGAAGACCATGTAGTGTAGAACCTAGTCAACGCATTAGACTAACAATTGCTTTGCTTAATTGTGTGACTTCTTCAAGTAAATTTAACTAGTGCTTAGCACAAGTTGAAAACTTTATTTCAATAATTTTACTAGAGAAAATAAAATAAACACTTGCTTATCTTTTATATAATTAAACGAATATTGCTTAACTTGTTTTAATTTTTGTTTACCTTAATTGGTTTACCATAAATAACGTTAAAGCACTTCCTGAGTATATCTGTACTTTCGACAATACTATCCGAAATTCAGATGTTATAACCAAAATCTTACGAAACAAATTTAAAAAATATATCTTGTAAATCCAATTTGAAATCTAAATATTTGATCCTCACGAAATTACGTGAAGAAAAAACTTTAGATGTTCGGAATTAAACAGTTGCTCATTTAAATCCTTCGTGCAGCAGGTTTTGATAATCTGGTGGGATAAATTTAACGACAATATAATGAATTTATAAATGGATTGTAGTCTATTTTGTTGTAACGGTGATTTATTCGATTTGTTTACATTATGAAATCCAGATTGAGAAATTTCGTGTTTCACATATTAACTTATATAATTATTTTTCAAATCTATGCGGATTGTGTGAATAATGCATGTACGAAGAGAGCTGCAAAATGATAATGCAAAAAACCGCATATATGTGGCAGAGCCGATATATAAATTAGAGCACGAGGCATTCCAAATGAGTCGTATGTATAATCTTGCATTCCTAATATGTGCATCGTGGATCAATCTTCGTTATTTAAATAGAAATAGTGCTTTTTGTGAAGTCTATTCAAGAAAACAACCTGTCAGTATGAGAGACAGACAATAGATCAGTTAAGATGGAACCAGTGTTGTTTAAAGCCCGCAAATTTAATTGAAAGAAAGTTTATCACCACCAGTGTAATAAACGAGTTATTAATTCTTTAAACATTTTTTTCTGTTGCTAAACATAGCTTAATTTTTATAACAGAATTGTAGCACAACCCCCACCCTTAACAGAGGAATACGGCTAAACATTCATTTAGCGATTGTAGATTTCAAATCGTTTTATCAGATACACTTCCCAAATATTCATTAGGCGCCAATTATATTAAATTGTACACGTAGGACGGCGTAACTATTTACCAGTTAATGTGAAAAGAGTTGGGCCAAATGATTGTTAATTCAGTTTTCACCCCGTTACTTATGAAAAATTAAAAAAACTGCAATTTTATCGACATAAATTTCTTTGCAAAATTCTGATTGTATTAGATTTCAAAATTCATCTTATAAAAAGCGTTTTCCTCTTTTATATTAAATTAATATATGCATAACCTGCCATTCTTGTCTGAAGATTAATGCACTTGCACTATCGAAGTATGATGAAATAATGAGAAAGTATACAGCAAAACATAAAAGTGATTTATTTAAGCATTCAGAGAGCAATGTAAAATAAACGACTTCTTATCGTTTGCCGTATCTGCTAACGCAAACAAGTCTATAGATAATAAAAGTCTCGTCTAGTGAAAGTCATTAAAATGACACATCACTGTGAATAAATTAAGGACATTTTGATACACCGTACCTCGCCGTCCTCTAAAGACCTTGTATGGCTGTCTTATAGAGTCTCAACATTTATTATTCATAATATTCCGATAAAGAAGCAGCAATTGTTTGATTTTATTTTCAATAATTTTGCGCATTGTGCTCGATTATGTTATAAAATATACTGCCAATTTTAAAGAAATTAATTATAAGCCCATTTTCATTGTTTTCTTAATGAGGTTGATTACAATTATTATAGAGGGTCGAGCGTGTAGATATTGTTTTTATTCGCGAATACTAGGCTAATTTAATATAAAGTTTACAGTTCTATTTATATTTACTTTGTATTCCAAAAGTCAATTTTTAACTTCTTATAAATAATAAAACGGCATTTAAGAAATAAAAATAAGTTTAATAATTTATTCGAAAGAATGCGTTAATAAATCTAAAGTTTTTTTGTATTATGCAACTTTAAAACTTCGATTAAGGAAAATACAAAATACATAAAATGTGCATTAACTTGAAGAGAGCGGCAGGAACTCGGTTTTAAATGCTACTTCATTTAATTTACATTAGACGAACTGTATGTTGCATAAAAAAATCACTAAATGTATGACGAAAATGCAAATTATCTAATGATCGACCATACCTTATTAGCTGCACAACCTTTCGGAAGTTAATTAAAACTTATATATAGTTGACTGAATGTAACAAAGCATTGTAAATCATTATAATCTACAAATGAACAGAGGCAGCGTCATTAATTGTCACCCAATCAATATGAAACTTCATTAATCAACTTTGATGCATTGACTTTTATTTCCTTCCATGTAAATACATTTGATTTTTATCAGTCTGTATTTAAAAAATTCTGTGCCACATGATAAATAGATATATTCTCATCTATCCAATATCGCCGTGTATATCTTTATTACTCTTGCTACTTATATGTCATTTACAAATTAGTCGAAAATTAGAAATTCGCACGTGTAAAAAATGATCAAATACGATACAAATAAAGTTAGCCATATTAATTATGGATAAATAAGTGAGATAAACACATCATCAGGCGGACTAAATAGATGTGGCCTTCTCTCTATTTTTGTTTGGTTACCTATTAACATAATGAATATATAGAAAAAGTAAATGAACACGAGTACAATTATCATTGGCATTGTTTCGCGATTAATTTCATAATTTTCATCTGATATTAACATTTTGATCTTGAGGTTTCTGATAATGAAAGACGTAGTAATGATAATTTATACACAACAATTTCTCTCGTACTTACCAGTAATCAAGAAAAGGATGAGCACATGAGATTATACGTTCCGTTAATGCTACCTCTGGTTTATCCTTCTGGTCATATTAGAAATATTTTTTAATAGCTGCGCAACATCTAATACACAATTTATTGGTTTTACGTAGCCAAAATTATCTAACCGTTATATGTTTACTTGACTGATGTCCTGATTACCGCGAAATTTTATAATTAAATACGATCAATGCGAGAATGTATGGATTTGCTAAAGTAACAGGTGCTCTGAAGTAGTTTTAATTCTCAATTTCGGTGAATCTATTGTGTTTTTATCATGCACATTTTCAATACTAATGCAACGACCATAGTTTAGATACCCTTTACAAGCTTGGTAAATATATCATATATAGTCGGTTGCTTTTGAGGTCGCATTGTCGAAGACTTCATTCTAAGTTAGCTTCACTACTGCAAGTTTACAAAATCGTATAGGAGAATTTACCGTCCTAATTTCTCACGATCATCACTTAAATACACGCTGGGTATAGGGCGTAAAACCGGCCCTTATTGATGAGTCGCCAGTAAGAAAATATATGCACATGAAATTATATGTTTCGTTCATGCAGTCTTTGCCTTATCCTTCTGGTTACTTTCGAACTAATTTGTTACTAAGTGCGCAATACCAAATATTCAAATGCTATATATATATATATATATATATATATATATATATATATATATATATATTAGATCTCTTCAAAATACAATACCAAACTAATGCAAATGCCAATAATTATCTCAGTGAATTTTCGCGGGTAATAAAAAGAATTATATAAATCACGTTTGTGCGTTTCATGTTGAAACCAACCCAATTTAGTCTAACCAGGCGCATATTATAGCAAAGCAACCGTCACCCATACATATGAATTATAAGTAATTATTGGAAAAATATGCTGCTCATTTACTTTACTCTCAGTCAGGTACATCGCAAATTATTTCAACTTTAGACAATATTAATGATAAAAATATATTCAGAATCGACCTTCTGGAAGAAACGATGAGCTAGATGCATTGTTTTTGCAGATTGACAACCACAAATTAGTCGCATTCATCTTAGTTCCATATACATAGTATTTGAAAAATAAAATTAAATTGGAAAAAAACGAAGAATAATTTAGCTATACTGCAATATTTTAATAGGCCATTTTATTCCTAACGGGTAAAAAATTAATTTAATATTAGTGCATAGCATACAAAAAAGCTCCGAATGCCCTATAGATAAGCATACTTCATTTGGACACCAATTATCTTGTTGAGTACGGCCAAAGTGTTGTCATTTGATGTGTAACCGTAGAAAGATTCTATCCCATTCACCAAATAGATGACAGCCTTTTCCTTACCTTGATGTGGCATGTTCCGTCGTTCCCATGTAAAATAATACCTTTCATTTCCTTTAACCCAATGCGTACAAATTTGTCATTCGAAACGAAAAATATTTATTTTCTGCTTCTAATTATGTCACTTACTCTATTTCATGTATATATATATATATATATATATATATATATATATATATATATATATATATATATATATATATCAAATCATAGTTTTTACTAATAGAGGAGTTTAAATTATGTAATAGCAAGATAGACATAGCTTCTTACAACAGTTGCAGAGTTATGATTGGTTAAACATACATATTCTAATGGATCGAGTATACAGGGTGTAGCAACTGGTAAAAGTGGTATAAAATTATAAATGTCATTCCATGGATTATAGTTTTTCTACCTCGTAGAAATCTTTATGCAATGTTTTTTTAATAACGATTTGTTCTCTATTTACATCTACTTAATATAAATAAGATTTCTTTCGTACAAAAGTCAATGTAAAATTGAAAGATTTCTTTTAAGATTTATATAGTTAATATAATTCTTAATAAATTGCTTCCATGTACATTTTGCCCTTAGGAGAGGCAAATCTAATGGGGATATCTAGTCCGATTATCAAAAACAAATTTGGTATGGTTTACAAAGGCCAAACGTTATACCAGATATCGCTTAAGTACAAGACGATATATTGGTGTAGGCATAAGTTCAGTTCAGGAGGTGATTTTAAGGTCAAAATGATACCAATTAGAAAGAATCCACCGCATAGTTCTTTGGCCAATGAACTTAACGCGCATGCCTTATTTTTATTTACTTATGGTGTCATTTAGGCATTAGTTAATTATTAAAATATGGAACTTTATCCTGTGTTAATGATATAAATCAAGTTATAAGCTGCCCAAGCAAGGTGGATATTATCACCGTTTAAAATAAAAATATTACATTAAAAAGCATAGTTAGATTTAAAATCGACATTTTAAACTGTTAATTTTATCATATCACTGCATTAATAGTTCGGCCAGCCAGAAAAAAATAAACCGGCGCCATCTGCTAGATGGAAAACTACTTTTACTGCTGGACTTTTGAAATGATAACCGTTAAGTTTATTTCATATTCATTTACAGTATTAAATAGAAGTTGAGATATCCCATGGAGGCAAGAAAAAATATAAAAAAAACTTCATCAGAAATTAATGAGCTTTTATATCTATGAGACTTATAAGCTAGATTTCATTATACTTTGATTGTAAAATACATTAATTCTACCGTTCAAGCCGTACTATAACAGTTAGATCTAGGACTTAGATATTGGACATTTCATTGTTATTTATTTAAATTTGAAAATAAAATGTGAATTTAAGAATCGATTTGAAATCAATAATTCCTTTTATTAGAAAAATTATTTCTGAATTAAATTTCTCCCTCTATTCGAATCCGTTCTTCTTTGCTTATATAATAGTAAAATGATCTCTACTTTCTCCATTTAAGTTTTTGTAATAACCTCGTTCTCAAATTAACATATATTTGTTGGACCATTTGTGGTTTAAATCCAAAAAAAATATTCTATTATATTCTATTCTATTCTATTCTATTCCATTCTATTCTATTCTACTCTATTCAATTCTATTCTATTCCATTCTATTCTACTCTATTCAATTCTATTCTATTCTATTCTATTCCATTCTATTCTATTCTATTCTATTCTATTCTATTCTATTCTATTCTATTCTATTCTATTCTATTCTATTCTATTCTATTCTATTCTATTCTATTCTATTCTATTCTATTCTATTCTATTCTATTCTATTCTATTCTATTCTATTCTATTCTATTCTATTCTATTCTATTCTATTCTATTCTATTCTATTCTATTCTATTCTATTCTATTCTATTCTATTCTATTCTATTCTATTCTATTCTATTCTATTCTATTCTATTCTATTCTATTCTATTCTATTCTATTCTATTCTATTCTATTCTATTCTATTCTATTCTATTCTATTCTATTCTATTCTATTCTATTCTATTCTATTCTATTCTATTCTATTCTATTCTATTCTATTCTATTCTATTCTATTCTATTCTATTCTATTCTATTCTATTCTATTCTATTCTATTCTATTCTATTCTATTCTATTCCCATTCTATTCTATTCTATTCTATTCTATTCTATTCTATTCTATTCTATTCTATTCTATTCTATTCTATTCTATTCTATTCTATTCTATTCTATTCTATTCTATTCTATTCTATTCTATTCTATTCTATTCTATTCTATTCTATTCTATTCTATTCTCTCCTATTCTATTCTATTCTATTCTATTCTATTCTATTCTATTCTATTCTATTCTATTCTATTTTATTCTATTCTTATCTATTCAATTCTATTCTATTCTATTCTATTCTATTCTATTCTATTCTATTCTAGTCTATTCTATTCATTTCTATTCTTTTCTATTCTATTCTATTCTAATCTATTATTATTCTATTCTATTCGATTCTATTCTATTCTATTCTACCCTTTTCTACTCTATTCTATTCTATTCTATTCAATTCAAATTTATTCTATTCTATTCTGTTCTAATCTATTCTATTCTATTATATTCTATTCTATTCTATTCTATTCTATTCTATTCTATTCTATTCTATTCTTTTCTTTTCTGTTGTACTTTATTCTATTCATACACATTCTATTCCATTCTTTTTTAGTCTATTCTATTCTATTGTATTCTATTCTATTCTGTTCTATTCTATTCTATTCATTTCTATTCTATTCTATTCTAATCTATTCCATTTTATTTTATTCTTTTCTATTCTATTCTATTCTATTCTATTCTATTCTATTCTATTCTATTCTACTCATCTCTATTCTATTCTATTCTATTCTATTCTATTCTACTATATTCTATTATATTATATTCTATTCTATTCTCTTCTATTCTATTATATTATATTCTATTCTGTTCTACTATATTTTATTCCATTCTATTCTATTCTATTCTATTCTATACTACTCTATTCTATTCTATTCTATTCTATTCTATTCTATTCTATTCTATTCTATTCTATTCTATTCTATTCTATTCTATTCTATTCTATTCTATTCTATTCTATTCTATTCTATTCTATTCTATTCTATTCTATTCTATTCTATTCTATTCTATTCTATTCTATTCTATTCTATTCTATTCTATTCTATTCTATTCTATTCTATTCTATTCTATTCTATTCTATTCTATTCTATTCTATTCTATTCTATTCTATTCTATTCTATTCTATTCTATTCTATTCTATTCTATTCTATTCTATTCTATTCTATTCTATTCTATTCTATTCTATTCTATTCTATTCTATTCTATTCTATTCTATTCTATTCTATTCTATTCTATTCTATTCTATTCTATTCTATTCTATTCTATTCTATTCTATTCTATTCTATTCTATTCTATTCTATTCTATTCTATTCTATTCTATTCTATTCTATTCTATTCTATTCTATTCTATTCTATTCTATTCTATTCTATTCTATTCTATTCTATTCTATTCTATTCTATTCTATTCTATTCTATTCTATTCTATTCTATTCTATTCTATTCTATTCTATTCTATTCTATTCTATTCTATTCTATTCTATTCTATTCTATTCTATTCTATTCTATTCTATTCTATTCTATTCTATTCTATTCTATTCTATTCTATTCTATTCTATTCTATTCTATTCTATTCTATTCTATTCTATTCTATTCTATTCTATTCTATTCTATTCTATTCTATTCTATTCTATTCTATTCTATTCTATTCTATTCTATTCTATTCTATTCTATTCTATTCTATTCTATTCTATTCTATTCTATTCTATTCTATTCTATTCTATTCTATTCTATTCTATTCTATTCTATTCTATTCTATTCTATTCTATTCTATTCTATTCTATTCTATTCTATTCTACTTCTATTCTATTCTATTCTATTCTATTCTATTCTATTCTATTCTATTCTATTCTATTCTATTCTATTCTAATTCTATTCTATTCTATTCTATTCTATTCTATTCTATTCTATTCTATTCTATTCTATTCTATTCTATTCTATTCTAATCTTTTCTATTCTATTCTATTCTTTTCTAGTCTATTCTATGCATACACATGCACAGACATTTTACTAACTTAAATGAAAATAAGCAACCAACTTCTGTCGTGTATTTATTCTTATTTTGAGGATAGTGCATAAAACAGCTTGTGATGTGCGTAACTCTTTTCCGTTTTATTGCCTTAAAAAGCAGATTAATCTTCTGATTTTTAGTAGGATTACATATTTATGTACTATCTGACCTAAATCGGTTTTGTATGAATTTTATTTAATGATCGAACAAAATCGGAATCTAGGTTGCTCTATCATGGTGAGCTAAGCGATGGTGATAATTCCACCTTATATTCGCCCCAGCATCTGAACAATTTATCTCTTTTAAATAATTGAATTTCAGTTCCATATGTATGGTCGCGCCAGAGTCAATAAATGACCGCTTGTAGTATACGCGTCATTGGTTCCAATCATTATCTTAGTTTTCATTGCTTAAAACGCCCACGAAATTGCTCTAGAATGAATCTTAAATATGCGCTAATTGATTATTTAGGCATTAAATTTATTTGTATACCATCAATTGAGAACAAATTTTAAAATTTTACCTGGCTATTAAAAAATATACTGTTTTATATGAATTATCTTGTTAAACTTAAAAGAAATGTTATGTTAAATAAAATAAAAAACTATGCTCGAAAAGCGATATTTCAGCATATTGTGAACATGCAAATATTTGTGGAAACCAATTTAGGCTATGTTGCTCATGTGTTTACCGACGTAGATTAGGTTACTCAATCTTCACCATTTATAGAGATTATGATTATCTCACAATTCATTCAAGGTGATATGTGCAATACATCTGGATATGCTGTTTTTAAATGGCATTTGCAAAGAAACATCTTTGTTGGAGAAGCACAGGTTATTAGGGTAACTAAAATGAACAAAAAATGCGGACATCGGTAGGTAAAATTTTCGAGCGACCTCAAAACGCTCCACATTAGACGAATAAACAAGGCAGCATCAACTGCGCTCACTGGGTCACGTTTTATGTAATCCTGAAATTCGATTGCACAAAGGAGCCTTATTCTTATTTATACAGAGTCTGTAAATGATACCAACATTATGGTTATTGTGTCAGTACCCAACATCAACATTATAGTATCGAAAATTTAAATGCTAATAAAACCATGGTTGACGAGTCGGTACATGTTACCAACATGGTGAAATGCAATGTATGGTATGGTTCACCAAATTTGAGATTTACAACTATTTTTTAATGCATCAAATCAAGTTTGCGAGCTTGAAGTAAAAACCAATCCCATTGTATTTAACCAGTCGTACGACGGCCAAACGACGACTGGTTAAATACAATGGGATTGGTGTTTACTTCAAGCTCGTATACCTGATTTAAAGCATTGTTACCACCACCCGCGCAATCAATTATTGTTAAATTGTGTTGCCTATATATGTATATGTGGCGAAGGCTGCAAACACTTAATGTTCGTGACTGCATAGAAATTGTGCAGCCGACATTTCCAGTCAAGTTCAATGTATGCGAGACTGCTAGAGGTGAGAGCCGCATATCTAAATTTGATTTCCATATATATTCAATGCGGTTTGATCCTCGATAGTCAGTTTGCCGTCGTACTCTGATGATGATCATGGAAGGTCGAAACGCGTCAGTGCGTTGCGGCTGGAGGTAGTTTTGTTATGTTGTTCGACGACTGGTTAAATACAATGGGATTGGTGTTTACTTCAAGCTCGCAAACTTGATTTAAGGCATTGTTACCACCACCCGCGCAATCAATTATTGTTAAATTGTGTTGCCTATAAACGTATGTGGCGAAAGCTACAATCAGTTAATGTTCGTGACTGCATAGAAATTGTGCAGCCGACATTTCCAGTAAAGTCCAATGTATGCGAGACTACTAGAGGTGAGAGCCGCATATCTAACATTGATTTCCATATATATTCAATGCGGTTGGATCCTCGATAGTCAGTTTGCCGTCGTACTCTGATGATGATCATGGAAGGTCGAAACGCGTCCGTGCGTAGCGGCTCGCGCTAGTTTTGTTATGTTGTTCGACGACTGGTTAAATACAATTGAATTGGTGTTTACTTCAAGCTCGCAAACTTGATTTAAAACATTGTTACCACCACCCGCGCAATAAATTTTTATTAAATTGTATTGCATAAATATGTATGTAGCGAAAGATACAATTAGTTAATAGTCGTGACTGCATAGAAATTGTGCAGCCGACATATCCAGTCAAGTCCAATGTATGCGGGTTGCTAGAAGTGAGAGCCGCATATCTAACTTTGATTTCCATATATATTCAATGCGGTTTGATCCTCGATAGTCAGTTTGCCGTCGTACTCTGATGATGACAATGGAAGGTCGAAACGCGCAGTGCGTTGCGGCTGGCGGTAGTTTTGTTATGTTATGCAAGTATGTATTAGGTTTTGCGAACCTAGTAACAAATTAGTTCAGTTGTGACCAGAAGGATAAACCAAAGGCAGCATGAACGGAAAGTATAATCTCATGCACATTCGTTTCGTGCTTACTGGCGACTCATCAGTAGGAGCCGGTATTACGCCCTTTAACCACTATATATTTGGTAGAAGAATGTGGAATAATAGGACGGTACAATCTCCTAGACGAATGTGTAAACCTGTAATAGTGAAGCTAACATAATCTAAAGTCAACGACAATGCGACTTCAATGCTAACTCACACTATATAATATATATACCGAGTCTGTAAAGGATACTAACACTATGGCTATTGTGTTAGTAACTGATACCTTTTTGAAATCGATGAGTACCGGATACTAACACTATGGTTTCCGAGTCGGTACATGATACCAACCTGATGGATATAAATTTATGCTAAAGTTCACCCAAATTGAGAATTACAACAATTTCCGAACACCTGTTACTCCAGTTAAACCATACACTCTGGCCTTCATCGATATCAGTTATCACATTTCGCGGTAAGCATGACATCATTCAATTCAATATATTACAGTTAAATACTGTTTGTTGCGAAGAACTAATATATATGCAAGTATGTATTAGGTTTTGCGAACCTAGTAACAAATTAGTTCAGTTGTGACCAGAAGGATAAACCGAAGGCGGCATGAACGGAAAGTATAATCCTCATGCACATTCGTTTCGTGCTTACTGGCGACTCATCAGTAGGAGCCGGTATTACACCCTTTAACCACTGTATATTTGGTAGAATAATGTGGAATAATAGAACGGTACAATCTCCTAGACGAATGTGTAAACCTGTAATAGTGAAGCTAACATAATCTAAAGTCAACGACAATGCGACTTCAATGCTAACTCACACTATACAATATATATACCGAGTCTGTAAAGGATACTAACACTATGGCTATTGTGTTAGTAACTGATACCTCTTTTAAAATCGATGAGTACCGGATACTAACACTATGGTTTCCGAGTCGGTACATGATACCAACCTGATGGATATAAATTTATGCTAAAGTTCACCCAAATTGAGAATTACAACAATTTCCGAACACCTGTTACTCCAATTAATCCATACACACTGGCCTTCATCGATATCAGTTATCACATTTCGCGGTAAGCATGACATCATTCTATTCAATATATTACAGTTAAATACTGTTTGTTGCGAAGAACTAATATATATGCAAGTATGTATTAGGTTTTGCAAACCTAGTAACAAATTAGTTCAGTTGTGACCAGAAGGATAAACCAAAGGCAGCATGAACGGAAAGTATAATCTGATGGACATTTCGTTTCGTGCTTACTGGCGACTCATCAGTAGGAGCCGGTATTACGCCCTTTAACCACTATATATTTGGTAGAAGAATGTGGAATAATAGGACGGTACAATCTCCTAGACGAATGTGTAAACCTGTAATAGTGAAGCTAACATAATCTGAAGTCAACGACAATACGACTTCAATGCTAACTCACACTATATAATATATATACCGAGTCTGTAAAGGATACTAACACTATGGCTATTGTGTTAGTAACTGATACCTTTTTTGAAATCGATGAGTACCGGATACTAACACTATGGTTTCCGAGTCGGTACATGATACCAACCTGATGGATATAAATTTATGCTAAAGTTCACCCAAATTGAGAATTACAACAATTTCCGAACACCTGTTACTCCAGTTAAACCATACACTCTGGCCTTCATCGATATCAGTTATCACATTTCGCGGTAAGCATGACATCATTCAATTCAATATATTACAGTTAAATACTGTTTGTTGCGAAGAACTAATATATATGCAAGTATGTATTAGGTTTTGCAAACCTAGTAACAAATTAGTTCAGTTGTGACCAGGAGGATAAACCAAAGGCAGCATGAACGGTAAGTATTATCTCATGCACATTCGTTTCGTGCTTACTGGCGACTCATCAGTAGGAGCCGGTATTACGCCCTTTAACCACTATATATTTGGTAGAAGAATGTGGAATAATAGGACGGTACAATCTCCTAGACGAATGTGTAAACCTGTAATAGTGAAGCTAACATAATCTGAAGTCAACGACAATACGACTTCAATGCTAACTCACACTATATAATATATATACCGAGTCTGTAAAGGATACTAACACTATGGCTATTGTGTTAGTAACTCGATACCAACATGATTGTACTCGAAAAGCTACATGGATACTAACACTATGGTTTCCGAGTCGGTACATGATACCAACCTGATGGATATAAATTTATACTAAAGTTCACCCAAATTGAGAATTACAACAATTTCCGAACACCTGTTACTCCAGTTAAACCATACACTCTGGCCTTCATCGATATCAGTTATCACATTTCGCGGTAAGCATGACATCATTCAATTCAATATATTACAGTTAAATACTGTTTGTTGCGAAGAACTAATATATATGCAAGTATGTATTAGTGTTTTGCGAACCTAGTAACAAATTAGTTCAGTTGTGACCAGAAGGATAAACCAAAGGCAGCATGAACGGAAAGTTTAATCTCATGCACATTCGTTTCGTGCTTACTGGCGACTCATCAGTAGGAGCCGGTATTACGCCCTTTAACCACTATATATTTGGTAGAAGAATGTGGAATATTAGGACGGTACAATCTCCTAGACGAATGTGTAAACCTGTAATAGTGAAGCCAACATAATCTAAAGTCAACGACAATACGACTTCAATGCTAACTCACACTATATAATATATATACCGAGTCTGTAAAGGATACTAACACTATGGCTATTGTGTTAGTAACTGATACCATTTTGAAATCGATGAGTACCGGATACTAACACTATGGTTTCCGAGTCGGTACATGATACCAACCTGGTGGATATAAATTTATGCTAAAGTTCACTCAAATTGAGAATTACAACAATTTCCGAACACCTGTTACTCCAGTTAAACCATACACTCTGGTCTTCATCGATATCAGTTATCACATTTCGCGGTAAGTATGACATCATTCAATTCAATATATTACAGTTAAATACTGCTTGTTGCGAAGAACTAATATATATGCAAGTATGTATTAGGTTTTGCGAACCTAGTAACAAATTAGTTCAGTTGTGACCAGAAAGATAAACCAAAGGCAGCATGAACGGAAAGTATAATCTCATGCACATTCGTTTCGTGCTTACTGGTGTCTCATCAGTAGGAGCCGGTATTACGCCCTTTAACCACTATATATTCGGTAGAAGAATGTGGAATAATAGGACGGTACAATCTCCTAGACGAATGTGTAAACCTGTAATAGTGAAGCTAACATAATCTAAAGTCAACGACAATGCGACTTCAATGCTAACTCACACTATATAATATATATACCGAGTCTGTAAAGGATACTAACACTATGGCCATTGTGTTAGTAACTGATACCTTTTTTGAAATCGATGAGTACCGGATACTAACACTATGGTTTCCGAGTCGGTACATGATACCAACCTGATGGATATAAATTTATGCTAAAGTTCACCCAAATTGAGAATTACAACAATTTCCGAACACCTGTTACTCCAGTTAAACCATACACTCTGGCCTTCATCGATATCAGTTATCACATTTCGCGGTAAGCATGACATCATTCAATTCAATATATTACAGTTAAATACTGTTTGTTGCGAAGAGCTAATATATATGCAAGTATGCATTAGGTCTTGCGAACCTAGTAACAAATTAGTTCAGTTGTGACCAGAAGGATAAACCAAAGGCAGCATGAACGGAAAGTATAATCTCATGCACATTCGTTTCGTGCTTACTGGCGACTCATCAGTAGGAGCCGGTATTACGCCCTTTAACCACGATATATTTGGTAGAAGAATGTGAAATAATAGGACGGTACAATCTCCTAGACGAATGCGTAAACCTGTAATAGTGAAGCTAACATAATCTAAAGTCAACGACAATACGACTTCAATGCTAACTCACACTATATAATATAAATACCGAGTCTGTAAAGGATACTAACACTATGATTTCCGAGTCGGTACATGATACCCACCTGATGGATATAAATTTATGCTAAAGTTCACCCAAATTGAGAATTACAACAATTTCCGAACACCTGTTACCCCAGTTAAACCATACACTCTGGCCTTCATCGATATCAGTTATCACATTTCGCGGTAAGCATGACATCATTCAATTCAATATATTACAGTCAAATACTGTTTGTTGCGAAGAACTAATATATATGCAAGTATGTATTAGGTTTTGCGAACCTAGTAACAAGTTAGTTCAGTTGTGACCATAGGGATAAACCAAAGGCAGCATGAACGGAAAGTATAATCTCATGCACATTCGTTTCGTGCTTACTGGCGACTCATCAGTAGGAGCCGGTATTACGCCCTTTAACCACTATA